>VMDO01021617.1:0-12714 GCA_007922755.1 Pedetes capensis | reverse complement strand
ACATAAAAGAGTTTAAGACTAAAAAATAGACAGGAAAAAGAACAATAACAACAAAAAGCTAGTGAGGAGTAGGGACATAGCCCAGTGGTTAGAGCACGTGCTTAGCATATGTGAGGCCCTAAGTTTGATTCCCAACATCACAAAAAATAAAACATAAGATTAATAATAAATTACTTTTGAGCCACATTATTGAAGGTCTAATAAAGAAGGTACCTTTAAAAACAAGTCTATTCTAAGTTTTAAAAACCTAAACTCTAGCACCATAATCTTATAAGAGTTACTTATTAGGAATCAAATAGGAATTTCATTAAATGATTCTTGAAAATTCTCTACCCAGAATAAGAAGTATAAGAACAAGAATAAGAATAAGAAGTATTCTACACCTTCAGAGTTCCTATCAGACAAGTGAAATAAGTGTTGTTGTTGTTAGGTGCCGGCGAGTCAAGTCCGACTCATAGCGACCCTCATAGGGTTTTCAATGGCTGACTGTTTCAGGATTGCCTTGGGAGTAGATTGCCACACCCTTCTCCCATTGTGCGGTGCTGTGAATCAAACTAGGGGCCTCAGAGACTGCAGAGCAGCGCTCTACCAACTGAGCTAAATCCCAGATCGCAATAGGCAATTAAGGAGAATAAGTAAAAATTATATCCATTAAATAAGGAAAACTCTCAAAAACAAGAGAGAGAGAGAAAAAGAACAATACCAATGCAACCCAAAGTTTATTTGCCACAAATGGAAAGTGGGCATACTTGCTAAATGAGAACATTAGAGTCCCGGGGCTCTACTATATGCTCTGGTCAGTTCTTATTCAAAGGAACAACACTTGAATTTGCTGCACTCAAAGAAAACAATAATATTAAACATTTGAACATATTAGTGGGCAATTTATTATATAGAAATGTTTTTTATCTTTCTCGTTTTAATAAAACATATGCAATGAATTACATAACAACACTATAATTATTTTGGCCCAAATCCTTAACACTTCCCTAATATTCCTGTATTTAACATATAGAGTTCGAATCTTTAGTTCTGATGAAATAAGAAACTGACACCCTCAACACATTAGGGGTATTAAGTTTTTTCCTTACTATTACAAATTGGTAGGATCAAAAAGCTCTATATTTTGCTGTCCTATGTTAAAGAATACACTTTAAATATGTTAACACTCTATCCATAAGTTAACTTAAAATACAAACAGTAATGCTTCTCCAAAGACATTAGCGAAAATTCATGCCAAAACAAAATACTGTACACACCTTCCTTTGACTTGTTTCCAAGGATGAGGACCATTGTTCTTCATTGCTTTCTTTACAACTTTTGCCAAAATGCAAAGAAAAATAGTATAACTACTGCTGGATTTATATAGATCATGATCTTGTTTATCACAACAGCAGATCTTCACCATTTCAAGCATAGACAAGGGTGACTTGATCCTAGCAAGGCCTTTCAAAGGAAGCCAAGAAATACTGAAGGAACTATTCTAAAAACAAACAAACAAACAAAAAAATAGACAATAAGTATTAGTCTTTCAGTAAATAAAATAGAAAGCTGTAAATCTCAATTAGCTCATTAAAAATTTGACTCATTTTAATTACAAAAAATTACATTCCCATTTTATTATCATTATCATATATAACCCACAATAAAAAATTCCACAAAAACAGAGAGTATCAAGGGGTGTTCAAATTTTGGATTACTCCCAAAAGGAGTCTGTAACAGCTGGTTTGTCCAAATTAGGATAAAAACAAGGCCCACATGACATCTGGATGACATGTCTCTTAGAAGTTTTTTATTGTATTAGTTTCCCAATGTTTTTGTTATACTTGGTCATTTGTTTCACAGAATTCCCCATGTTCTGGATTTAGCAGCTTGTGTCCCTCTAAGGTCACGTAACATATTTTCACACCTATCTTTTAAGTAAACAGGTGGCTGTATCTAGAGCTTGATCATACAAATTGAACTTTTTCGCAAGCATTTTTCATTGTTAGTACTAAATATTTCCTGGTGCATTTAATAAAAAGGCAAATAAATACATTCCTTTTATGATGTTAAGATTTGTAGGGCACTGCCTAGAGAGGCAGTTTGCCCCAGGGCCTATCTAGACTCCCTTGGAGGACTGAAGCTTGTTCCCCAGGCAGTCACCTTTGCCCTACATCCTGGAACTCAGGGTCATCAAGCTCCTCAAGATGGCTCAGGCATCTATTCCCTTGCCTCCACCCCCTCGACACCGATTGGCCGTTTCCAAACTCCAGAATGGCTCCTGATTGGACTGTTCTGGAACCACCCCTGATTGGCTACTTTTACAAAACCAAATTTAAATATCTCCTCTGATTGGCTGAAACCCCTATGAGGTGACTGCCTCTGATTGGTCCCCGGCAAGTCCCAGAAGAGTATATAAGGGTGGTACATGGAGCAATCTGGGTCCATTCCATCCACCAGGACAGACAAGGACTAAATAAAGAGCTGTTGGAGCAGAGCACTCGGAGTCTTCATTGGGAAGAAAAGAAGCAAGAAGCTGCTGTGGGCAGAAGCCTCTGAGCCTGCCTTTCTCAAGGCTTCTCAGAGCAGCCGTGGGCTTAAGCCTCCTTTCCGGGCGGTGCGGCTCCTAGGTGCCTGGCTCCCCCTCGCCAGACGATGGGTCTTTGGCCGCTGGTTCCTACTCACAGCCGGAGCGAGTCCAGCGGCAGGGCAAAGCCCCACACAGATTAATCAGGCCTGTTCTGTAGTGATTCCACTTAGCCTTTCTCTTAATGGTTTTAGCAACCATTGATGTTCATTGTCCAAATGCCTTATTTTGCTGGACACACAAAATGGCATCTTTATAATTCTATCATTTCTTCTATCAGAAGAAATCAGAAATTTAATTACTTCAAAATATACTTTCCATTTCCTTTATTTACATCTTTCAAATTAATGCATTTTTTTCTTCCCCAGAATAGCTTTTAAGAAAGTATTATGAATTCAGAGATTTAAATATACAGTATTTGATGTTTAAATCCATTACAGGGTTGAGGGTGTGGCTCCGTGGTAAAGTGCCTGCAAAAGCATAGGTGAGGCCCTGGGTTCAACTCCCTAGTATTGCAAAGTAAATAAATAAACAAATAAATTCACATAGTCATTATTCTTTCTTATGTTCAAATCTTGATAGTCTACTATTTATCCAAAACAAACATCCTAAACCTCCTCTTCTATCCATGTACAAGTAACAAATCCTTTAAATGTACTTTTAAATTTTTTTATCATTCAAATTCATCCCTTCTTTCTAAATCTATTGTGTTTATTTTAGTTCTCATGTACAGCATTGTTTGCTCATACTGCTACAGTGTACTACTGACACATTTGTACTCAGTGTGTTTACAAAAAAGCCCTTTCTCAAACACATACCTGATATGTTACATCTTTGCTTTCCAATCTCTCCTCAATAAACCAGAATTCAATTGCACATTATCTTCTACCTTTCATAGCCTACCAGTCTATTATCTTATCTCCTTATCTCTTCTCTCAGCCACAGTCACTCCAGGCCTCTCATTCAGAACTAGGACAACAGGAATAGACTATACTTTCCCACGTCTCTATGTATTTGTTCATACCATTCCTTCATCCGATATGCTCTTTTTTTTGTAATTAGAAAATTCTATTTATCCCCAGGGCTGGGATTTAGCTCAGTGGGTAGAGCACTGCACTGCAGTCTCTGAGCTCCCGAGTTCAATTCCCAGCACCGCAAAAATGGGAGAAGGGCCTGGCAATCCACTCCCAAGGCAATCCCGAAGCACTCAGCCATTGAAAACCCTATAAGGGTCGCTATGAGTCGGATACAGACTCGACGGTACCTAACAACAACAACATTTATCCCCAAGGTCAAGTTAAAACATTATGACTTTATGAAGTCTTCCACAAGTATGCTGGTTTAGATACGCCTTCCTCTACTGTTCCATGGTATTCTAACTTTTTCCCTTACAATATGTATATACCTCAGGACAACAGTGCTTATTGAATATCTCATAAGCAACCAATAATTATGAGAAAACATTTATAAACGAGGATTAGAAAACATATCTCTGCTATAATTTTGGCTACTTTATGTTCAGTCTCAAGAGAAAAGGGACACCAAATACTGTCTCTCTTCTGTTAATTCTCTATAGATGGTGTGTGTGAAAGATAAAACTACTTATGAGTAATTCTAATTTACTTTGAACAAAAATGAACTTTTCAAGAAAGTCAAAGACAAAGCTACTCATAATTAAACCATAAGAATGTCCCTCAAATATCCTGTACAAATTGTTCAAATTGCTGGAGCAAATGCACACTCTAAGTACTTACCAAGTTCTTACTATAATATTCCCATAGAATGGTGACAATGGAAATGTTTGGCTCCCATAAATCACAAAGTGTCAAACAACAGTGAAGATACATTCGTAATTGTTCTTCTAGTATACCATCCTAAAAAATAAACTGAAGTTATGATGGGGCAAATGGGCTCTGGCAATAGGAATATTACCATTTGATATCACACCAAATAATGTATAGCTAAAAAGAACATGAAAATATATCACCAAATCCCAACTGAGCTCACCTTCATACGAGAGCACCTAAACTAATGTAAGGTATATTTCTAAGAACTCATTTTAAGACCATTAAAAGATTCAAATAGTAGAGGCTACATAATTCAGTGACTTTAAAATTAATTTTTTAATAAATATAGTAGGTGTTTCAAAACTGAATGGTGTTAGAAACCCAAAGAACAGAATAGGAATCAAAATGAAAAAGAAGTGACAAAAATGATCTAACAATTAGAATGTACAAAAATTAAGTGGGCGTGGTCACACTTAATAATTTGGTCAACCTAGGCACCACAGCACATGCCTATAATCTCAGTGGCTTGGGAGGCCAAAGCAGGAGGATCACAGGATTGGCCAGAGGCACTCTGCACAAGGTCCTATCAAAAACAAACAAAAAAATGTTTGACCAAACTCTATTATAGGATAAGAGTTGGTCTTTAAAACAAGAGGATTAGCAGAGTACATATATTTTAACCTTTTAGAAGGTGGAAAGAGAAGTAGGAAAAAGTAGATTCTTTAATTCTCCATGATGAAATAATTATGTGCATTTACTTAAAAAATGACACACTCCTGATTAATCATTCAACAACTATATTTAAAGTTTATTAAAAACAGGCATTGTTCTAAGGTACTAGGCACAGAGCAATGAATAAGTCAGACACAGTATACATGCTAACAGAGCTAACCCTTTCTGGTAAGGAAAGAAATGGACACTTGAAGGTAAATTCAAACAATTTCAATTATTATGAAAAACAAAACAAAACAAAGCAAAGTAATGTGGCAGAGTCACCAGTGAAGGATGGGCATCATAATTTGAGTACGTGTGACAGATGGAAAGGCCTTTCTGAGGCAAGGCATTTGAGCTAAATGACTGAACGAGAAAGAGCCAAGTATTTTAAAACCTGGAAGAAAAGTATTTAACACAGAAAACATGTGGAAAGTTCCTGAATTGGCAGTAAGCTTGGTTTTATAAGACTAAGTCAGAGAAAGGCAAGGACTATCCCTCATTTGAGACTTTAGTGATCTTGGTAAGAAGTTTGAATTTTATTTTAAGTACATTGTTAAGTCACTGGAAGAGTATAAGTACAGAAGTAACATCTGATTATTTTAAAAATGCAGCTCAGAATCATGCATGAAGAATGAATACAGGAGATCAGAAGAGAAGCAGAGAAGTCAGGTAGGAGGCGAGTTCTGTGAAACTGTAAGACTGAGACAAGTAGACAACTTCAGAGATATGTTTAGAAAAAGGGGCAACTTACTGTTGATGAATTATACTAAGGTATTAAGGAAAAACACTAACTAAAAAGAACTTCCAGGTTTGGGCTTAAGAAAATGGGCTGATGGGGCTGGATATAGCTCATTGGTACAGTGCTTGTCTGGTATGTACAAGGCCCCAGGTTCAATCACCACTGCAAAGAAAAAAAATTAAAAGAAAAACGAAAACAAAGGAAAGGAAGGAAAGAAAAAGGAAGGGGTCTATTGTACTACTCCCTGAAATGGCAAAGACTAGGGCAAGACAACTTGGGAAGAATGTACAGGGCATCCAAGTGGAGATATTAAGTGCATAATTTAACATACAGCTCTAGAGCTCAGAGGAAAAGTCAGGGTGGCTGACATAAATTCAGGTGTTAATATCACAATAGTTTTTAGAGCTTAGAGGATAGATAAGATCACTCAGGGGTAGAATATAGAGAAAAGATTAAAAAAAGGATCCAGAACTGAGTCCTTTGATATTCAAACAGATACTAAAAAGAGTCTGTAAGCAAAAGGAAGTGGCCAATGAAACAGGAAGAAAATCGGGTATCATGGAAACCACAGGTATTTCAGGAAGGAACAGTGGTGAACAGGGCTGAATGCTGCTGATAAGTTAAAAAATTAGAAGTTATAACCTTTGGATTTAACAATATGCAAGTTAGTAATGACTATGACCATGGCACTTTGGGCATGATGAAGACAGAAGCTCAATTATGGATGGCTGAGAAGATAACAGGAGATGAGGACATAATAACATTTTAATGGAGATATACAAATAAGTCCTTGCACTGGAGAAGAGACAACACCCAGTACTCAAGAAAAGAATTAGTTCTTAGTAGAAACAGTGACTCTTCCATATGAAAAGAAAAAGCAGTCTGAGAAGTAGAGTACGAAGCAAATATGTCAGGAAATTTCAAAGGGCAAAGATAAAGGAATTCTCATTTGACTGGTTTTATCTTCTCGATGATTTATCAGGCAAGACGCTAAACTGAGTGGACTGGGATAAAGCATGTGCTTAACTATGTATTAAAGAGAGGTCCTGAAATAAGTCATTATGGAGTTTTTCAAAGAAGCAAGCATTCTAGAGCTGACTGCCACTTGAGATTTATGATCAAGAATTTAAAGTCAGACAAGTCAGAATGACTGATTTCCTCCAGCAATATTCAGCTATGTGTAGGAATGAGGGGTAGCAGATATGCAGCCTTCTTCAGGTTGAAAACAGGTGAGAATTAAGGAAGTAAAGATGTTTGTGATGGAGTAACTATAATAACGGGTTGTATAATTCACATTGTTTAAGAAGGAAAGTCAGAAATGGAAGAAGATAGAAAACTGAAAAGGACAATGGTGATGGGTAGAATGAAAGTGAAAAATTATGGACCATAACCATGGGAGGAAGTAAATGAGAAAAACATGTTAATCTGCCATCAAGTGTCTATGAGCTCTCTGAGGGCAGAGATAACATTCCAGAGCCAAGAATAGTGCTTGGTGCAACAAAGAGCCTCCATAAATATTTCATAAACAAATCTGAGATTTGGGTCTCATATGTTGCCCCCCACAAGTAGCTTAGGAAAAAACCCTTTAGCTTCTCTAACAGACTATTAAACTTATTTAACCAAACACATGGCTCTGTCTACCATGAACATTCCAATTTAATTATGAAAATATAAACCTAACCTAGGCTTAAATTGATTTCTATAGCACACTACAGAATTGAATTAAAGCATATTAATTTTATTATGTTTTTGAGACAAAAAAGTAGTTATCAAAATTCATTTTTAAAAGTTTTGTTTCATTCAGCATCTAAAGCTACTTTTGCCATGTAAAAGCCACAAAAGCATATCCAAACCACAAAAAGTAGGCAAAGTTTTAAAAAAGTGAAAGGACGACAACTATGTGTCAGCTATCATAAGGCATGTTTAAATATGTTAGTTCATGTATGTCTCACATACCAGTTTTACTTTCTTATTTTGCAAAAAGGTTGGAGTTCAGGATTTATAAACAGTTTACTTAAGCCCACTTGGTGAGGAGCTAGGATATACGACTCCTAAGTCTCTGTTATACATACAACTCTATGCCAAAAACAAGATAAAAAGAAACAAATATTTAGTGGATACTAGATTTGATCAAGATTGCTATTACTGTCCAGATTAAGATTTGACTCGAAGTCTTTGTGAGCCCAAAGCCCATGCTCTTTGCACTACACCCAATCAAGGTGAAATTAAACAGCATCCTGGGAGATCTTTTTCCTTTTCTTTTCTTTCTTTTTTTTTTTGAAGGAAAGGAAATAAACTTCCCTTCATTTTCCTCCTAGTAGCTGCAGATTAAAATGAAAAGAAATGGCTTAAAAATATTCTCCACAGTTCTGGCAGGACAGGTAATCAATCAGTTGAGTGTAACATAGAAAATGTATGGGTTTTTTTTTTAAGCTTGTAGTCAATTACAGAGAGCATTTGTTACATATTCTACCTTATACTTTCATGTTCTATATCTGTATATTTAAACATTGTTTTATTTCAACCCACTTTTCTTTTTTTTTTTAATAGTAGTGGGATTTGAACCCAGGGCCTTGCTCTTGCTAAGCAAGCGCTCTCCCACTGAGCTGCACCCCCAGCCTCTCTTTTGTATTCTATTTTGACAGAGTCTAAGTTGTGTAGGCTTCCTCTTGCCTCAAACTTGTGATCTTCCTGCCTCATCCTGCTGAGTCATTCAGATTATAGGTGTTCACCATGGCATCCAGCCATTTTCACAAATTTTTAAAAATTCCCTTTAAAGAGTGTGCACACATCAGCTGAATTAAAGAGAGAAAGAACTTGTCCATCTTCAACTCCAGATAGCTAAAGCCAAAAGAATATACAAAAGTCAGGAACAGGGGGGGTGCAGACATAGTAGCTCCATCTCAGAAGAACAAAAAGAGCTAAAATATGGTGGGAAGGAATATCTGAGAACATCTAAGTATACTAATTTCTTATCTTATATTTTTCTATCACATACATACTTATTGGAGAGGAAACCAACAAAAATACTACAGGAAAGGGAGATGCTTCCCTCAAACATGACCTAAACAGATCCTGCAAACAAAATGCATTACTAGTAGAACACGTAACAAAGAAGTATTAAAATAGAAATAACAAAAGGAATTTTATTAAGAATCCTACCAACTTCAAAGCTTTAAGATTACACACAGTGGAGTCAAATCTATGTGAAGATTCAAATTGCAGTTCTACCATTTCCTCATTAGTTAAGTGAACCTGGAAAAGCTTTCAACACTTCTGACCCCAGTCTCAAAGGTTTAAAATGGAAATAACAGTATCATCACTACACAAGACTATTATAAGCATTAAATGTATATTATTATCTGCATGAGAGAAATGTAATTTTTAAGCCCAAATGTTGATTCTTGATGATCAAATAATAAATGCAACCAAGTTCATAATATTATTGCTTAAGTGAAACATTTCAATTTTGTTGAGTTTTAAGCTCAAACCCTACCAAACACAGAATATAGACATGTAAATCCATGTCCCTGATCATAGGCTTTTTAATAAACCAGAAAGCTGTGAGTCTCTTTTCCACACAGCCTTAAACCTTGCTGGTTCACTCCTAGAGCCTGTGCTACTCAACTGTTGTGTTTTTCACAAGCCTTGGGGGCACTCTAGGTATTTCATCTCAGGTGTGTGTGTGTGTATGTGTGTTAGAGACAGAGAGAGAGAGAGAATATGAATGAGGTATTTAATGAATAGTTCATTAAATTCCATTTAATTAATATACCTGCTCCTGATAGCTGCTTCAGTCCTTTTTAAAAGAATGTCTTCCTAGATTTATTTTAAAGATAAAATTTAAGTATATTAAATTTGGGCATGTTACATAGTACAAACCTGCAATAATAATAAGAAGAATATTCACTGCTTTAGCTTAGTAATTATATAGTAATGGCAACTTAATTATATACATGTTCTTACATACATGCGTATACATATATAAGTATGCATATACATTTTAACTCTTTATGTATAACTAACCTACCTACCAGAAATCATCAGTATAAAATTTATTTGCAATCTAAATGGCAACTGTTACTAAAATTTGCCTAACTAGATTTAGTTTTATGAATGGTTAGAATTGGACTTCAGTATTCTAGCCAAGCTCTTTCTGCTCAAACACTAATATTTTTAGATTAATATCTGACAATATTCAGATCTACTCACATTATAAGTTGTTTCTAGCCTTGTTGTTGTTGTTGTTGTTAGGTGCCGTCGAGTCGGTATCCGACTGATAGCGACCCTCTGTACAACAGGGGAAACACTATTGTCAGTGCTTCTCTGCTGTTCATAGGGTTTTCAATGGCAGATTGACTTTTGGGAGAGGGTTGCCAGGTCCTTCTCCCAAGCCTACAGCTTCTGGTGTTCCCAGGCGGTCTCCCATCCAGGTACTAACCAGGCCCAACCCTGCTTAGCTTCCGAGATCTGACGGGATCGGATGCCACAGGGCTATGGCTGCAGGCGTTTCTAGCCTTAGACTCACCAAATTAAAGTGTATATGACAAATCAAAATAAAGTAAAAAAAAAAAAAATTCAGCTTGCTTTTTTAAACAGTCTTCCATGACATTTATTAAAAAAAAAAAAATGTTCTGTTCTCAGAAAATTGTTAAAAATTGTTGTTGTTTGTTGTTAGGTGCTGTCCATTCGGTATCGGACTCATAGCAACCCTACATACAACAGGCAAAGCACTATCGTCAGTGCTTCTCTGCTAGTCCTCTTCTCCTCTATTCCTAGCTTCTCTGCTATTCTCTGCTATTTGTGGTACTAACCACATCTGACCCTGCTTAGCTTCCAAGATCTGACAGGATAAGATGCCACAATGGTATGGTGCAGGTGACACGAAACTAAAAATCTACCTTTTCATATGAAAAAACGCTATTCTGAACGGAGAACAAATGCTTTTATTGTTAGCCTTAACAAATATTAAATAAGATTACCTCCAAAAATATTTTTGGCAGTGCTCACACATTGCTTTGCAAGCAGTCTACCACTGAGCTGCACCCCTAGCCCAAAGTTCTACTTTTTTGTTTTGAGACAGGGTCTTGCTAAATTACTCAGGGCTGCCTCTGGACTTGTACTTGCAATCCTCCTGTCTTTGCCTCCAGAGTTCCTGGAATTACAGGTATATGCCACCATGCCCAGTTTACCTCTAAAAAACTTTTAAAGCACTTTACTTTTCAATGAAGTAAAACTGAACAATATATGCTCTCTTTTATAATCTACAACTTAGTGTCAGTTTCTGAAGGATCATCTCTGGCTATTAGAAAAAGATTTGTTTGATTAAAACCAGAGTGGCGTGTGGACTAATTTCATTTGAAGACTACTATATATTTGGAAGGTAGGTACTTTTTTAAAACATACCTCACATCCCATAACAAATGAAGTCTTTCACTATTAGAGGTCAAGCCAAAGTATGTGAGCATTGCCAGATTTTAATTTACTTCAGTGGGTGTGGAAAAGAAACAATCCATCTGATACCTCAATTTTGTATATATTACTTATTATTTATTACCACTTACTATACCCCACACAATTGGTTTTAAGAACTCCATCAAGTACTCCTATACTACTTACAGAATATAATTTGATGTAATCAAGATACGAAAGAACTGAAAGAACACTGAAAGAACTAAGGACTACTTTTTCCTAAGTGTTACAATGTCCCTCTCTCCCACAGGGAAGATATTATTTTAAGTAAGACTAAATTCTTAGAGAAAATTTCTTCAACTAGCAGTAGTTCCCCAACTTCCAGAGTGACTGGTCCTGGTTTGTTCAGGGCTTTCCTGATTTTGGCACTGAAACCCCAGGCCAGGCAAACTGCCATGACTGGCCACCTGATCTACTACTAAGAATTACATATTTAATATCTGCAAAATAGCTTTTCAATTGCCATAATTAAGATACTAGTTATATTGTAAAAATATACTAAATAGTGTCAGAATAAGTTTTATCACGAGTAAGACATTCCAATTATGAAATCTTTTTTTAAGCAACTACAAGTCTCTTCCACTTAAAATCAAAATTAGGGTTGAGGATATAGTTCAGTGGAAGAACATGTGTTTAGCATGCAAAAGGCCTTGGATTTGAGTCCTAGCCCCATCAAAAAATTAATTAATTAAATAAAAAATAATCATCAAAATTACTGGGAGTCAAAATCCAAAGAAAAAAATGTATTAATTTTCAAAAAACTAAGAATGTTTAAAGATGGCTTTCAATCTCTCACTTGAAAAGTTAAATTTTCTATGGCATAGACATGATAACAAATTATATATATATATATTTTTTTTCTCCATATAAACTTTTAGAGGCTCCTAAGAAATATTCTGCAATTAAAACCTAGCTGAAGACAACATAAATTCATATATTGCTAAAAGTTGAAAGGAAGCTTGAAAACTACTAAATACAAAAGAAAAAGAAGTCCAGGAAAAGGAAATTTAAAGAACACAAGCAATTACAACTTCATTTGGAAATTAAAACTCCCAATTACCAGCTCAGATGTAGTAACTATCAACAGAAAAATAACACTATCTGGACTTTACTGAAATTCTTTTTATTTAACTTTAACTAAGTATGCTAAGGCATTAAGACTGAACTAGTGGAGCTAGGGGTTTAGCTCAGTTGGTAGAATGCTTGCTTCACGTTTACTGAGCCTCTGGGGTTAATCCCCACCCAGCATCACAAAAATAAACAAATACACACTGAATTAGTAACTGATGCAAATGACAATGACCACTGTAATTTATACTTATTTCACAACCACTTTTCAATGATTTCTATACTCCTGAGATTAAAAAAAATACATAAGAAAATTTCTTAGTTACTAAATCAATTATGTTCTCAAAAAAATGGAATGAGATAAT
>VMDO01021616.1:0-35066 GCA_007922755.1 Pedetes capensis | reverse complement strand
TTGCAGTAAGTTTTCTAATGATTTATACTTTACAAATTGATATTTTTACTTACTGAATCATTTCTGCTTTCAAATATTAAGTTGCTTTTAATTTTTCATTATTACAAATAAGCTAATAATAAATAGTTTGCATTTGATTTTTATCTTTTCCTTACAAATGATATACAATTTCAGTAATAGCAACAAAAAGTCAAGAAATGAATCATTTCAAAGTTTTGGGGGTTTGTGTTTAAAAGATGTGTATAATTTATACTCAGCCATGTGCATGAATGCACTAGTTCCAACACAAATTTGCTGGCACTAATATGCCATATTGGGCTGGAATTTAGCTCAGTTGGTAGAGCACTGTGCTGCAATCTTTGAGGTCCCGAGTTCAATTCCCAGCACCGCAAAAATGGGAGAAGGACCTGGCAACCCACTCCCAAGGCAATCCCGAAACAGTCAGCCATTGAAAACCCTATGAGGGTCGCTATGAGTCATATACCAACTCGACGGCACCAAACAACAACAAGAATATGCCATATTAATAGCTGTAAAAGAATACATCATTTGATTTTGATTTTTAATAGTCACATTAAATTTTATTCCATAAGTGCTTATTTTCATGTAAATTCTAGACTGCAGCTCCCCAATACAAGGACTCTCTAGAAAACGATAAGGTCACAAGGGAAGTTGATAATTGTTTGGTGGGGGGATGATCTTGCCCCTCTTTCAGCTATTTTCCAATTTTCTGGTTCATTTTTCAACTATGTCTGAAAGGGTACTCTTATCAAAAAATCACTGATTCAGTGTTTTCTTATGCTAGAACATGACATATATCATTTTGCATTTCATTTTATAAAGGAAGCAGGGATAGCAATTAAGATAGACAGGGTATAACTTCAGGCTCAATAATTGTTTAATACCATATGTATCTCTATTTGGTATAGTATCTAAGAAGTTGTACAAGTAAAATGCAAAGAATCTCTGCATTTAAGAATACCTCTGAACTTGTTGATTATTTTTTCCATCTTGAAAGCCACTACTAATACTTTAATTCTAAAGGGACTTTTTAAATATATTAAATAATCTTGTTAAAAATAATACTATGTATTAAGTTCTATCTGCCAGACATTTCTACATATCTTATATCGAACTCTCCCACAATATTAGGAAATAGATATTCATTGACCCCATCTGATAAGCAAGGGAACTTAAAGTCAGAAAGGTTAAATATTTTGCTCAAGTCCTTGGGGTAAATGATAAGACAAATTTCACGTCCAGTGTTGTCTTTCTTTAAGATCTGTCATCTTTCATTTATTTAATCATTTGATTTTAGTCATTTAGAATATTAACTATATTTTCTTCTATAAGCACTTAATTTTTTCTTAGAAATTACACTTCAATATCATTATATTTTAATACAAAACATGAATTAGCTATAAACCAAGAAATCAAAATACTCAAGCAATTATTTTCTGATTATAAGCTGACAAACATTTTTTTCTCTATAAATTTTCAGCTAAATGAATAAAACCCCAGTATGAATGAAATCCACTTTTGGAGCCTATTATTGTGTTATACCAATTGTACTTTATGAATAACAGATTCATTTGCTGTTGTTTGGACATGAATTTTATCTTCTTGCTTCTGCACATTAGCTCATTTTCAACCACAAATCTTCTACAGATATTAAAGGCCGAAGCCAGTGAACATTTTCCTTATGCCACCTTTTTTAGTCACTTCAGTCAAAATAACTACTGTCTCTTTGAAATAGTTGTACAATTTTGTTCTATAGCCTTCTATTTCATATTGATATTCTCTGCACTTTATGTAAGAACGTAGGCTTTGAAGTTGTAGAGGTATGATTCATTATTCACCTTTAATTTAAATTATGTCACCTTTCTAAAGACTGGTATGCCAACTAGCTACTGCTGTGTAACAAATTACTCCAAAATTCAGTGTCTTAAAATAATAAGCATGCCTATTACTTTTAAATTTGTGAGTAAGCTAGGTGGTTCTTCTAATGTTGACTAGGATCATTTAAGCAGCTACAATCAATCATCCTTGCATTGAGATGGCAGCTCTGCAGATCTTAGCTTTGCTATTTCATGTGCCTGGTTGTTGGCTGGCAATAAAATTATCTAGGACGATCTCAGATGGGACAGTCAGGCTGTTTTCCACACAATTTCTCATTCCCTAGCAAGATTGCCTGTGTTTTTTCATAGTGCAGTGGTAAGTTCCAAGAGAAAGCAAATAGAAGACTTCTTAGTCACTTCTGCCACATTCTTTCCAGAAACTTATGAGAAAGGCATCTCAGATTCAAGTGGTAGAGAAAAACAAAAACAAACAGAAAAACAAAAAAACTTCACCTCTTGATAAGAGGAACTGCCAAAGTTAGCATAAGGGAATATCTATTCTTCAGGGTTACCATGAGGTTAAATAGAATATTTGGTTACAAAGTCCTCAGCAAAAGCTTTGAATTTAATGTACACTTAATATATGCTAAGTTATGTATCCCTGGTATGTTTTTCTTCCCAATACTCTGCATATAGTAGGTCCATGGGAAACATTAGGTGAATATATTATAAAAATATATACTTTAGAAGATGCTTTGCAAACAGATTTTTAAAAAGTTTTTAACATAAATATGTAATTAAATAGATGTATTATCACTGCATAATTTTATTTAATTCAATTCTGTAAAATATATAGCAAAATAAATACTGATGCTAAAAGCCATGGAAACCTTAATGATTTATCTTTAAAATTCTAAGTTTCTTAATTTATATTTTCAGTCATATAAGAAGTGAGGATTTTAAAAGAAGATATTTGATTACACTCAATATATCATTTGTGCAGGATCATTATTTTTGGCAATAGATTTTCTTTTATGGGAGCAAAATAGAGTGTATAAATTCTACATAACATGCTGAGTGAAAATTAGTATGGCTACACACTTCTCATGCTTCAAGGATTTTTACTGTAATAGAAATCTATAGGAACATAACACCTTCAACTTCACTGCCTCCATGTGTGTGGATAGACATGATGAGAATACATTCCCATGAGTTTTACTTGCTGAAATAAAGTACATATCCTGTGAAATATCCAAATAAATCTACTGAGTTTATTTATAATTTTAGAATCCACTTCTTCTTGTGAAAGAGCTTTGAAACAATAATCTGTAATAGACCAATATGTCCATTTTTGAAATGGGTAAATTTGAGCAAACTGAATATATTTGTGTTTCCCTATGTAATAAAACTCAGAGCAAAGATTTAAGTAATATAAAACTGAAGACAAATTTTCTCATTCAATAAGAGAATATAATCTTAGAACCTATATAATTCTAACCATTATAACATATAATCCTAAACATTGTAACCTATATAATCCTAAAACATATAACTTTCTTAATTAGTCTACTATATGTTCATATGTTTCTATAGAACCCTGAAATGGTGCTGCATTATTTTTAACATCTGATTGGTATTTTATGTTTCACATGTGTGAAAGGAAATTTTTTAAACATGTAAAAAATATACTCAAGCTTGAATATGCTATACACACTTAAGCTTTTAAAATCAGTGTTTCAAATTTATTAAGTAGTTTGAGAAACTGAGACAACAGTATAGAATAATGTAATAAAAATCACATGATCAGCCCCTGTGTTTTTCACGTTTTCATGTTATTCCATACTTGCTTAAGTTATAATTGGGGTTCTCTCTAAAATCCTTTTTACTTTTATTATCTTTGCTCCCTCTTAAAGGTAATACAATCTCATTAATTCAGTGTTTATCATTTATAGTTAGGTTTTCTAATATTTGACATTTTTATTTATCTATAAGCAATATATATATTATGATCTTACAGAATTTCTATAAGAGTTGTATGTAGAGTAAATAGTGTACAACAAGTATACATACTTCAATTTATTTTCTTGTTGAGGGGCATTTCAAATGTTTCCAGTTCTTCCCTTTTGCAGATAGTCCACCATAAACAGTTTTAAACATATCTTCTTTTTTTATGTGTGGAAGCAGTCACATCATATGATTGTTAAAGCTGGACATTGAATAAGGGAGACAGGAGAAGAATTGATGCTTTTGAATTATTGTGCTGGAGACAAATATTGAATAAACCATGGACTTCCAAAAACAAAAAACAAAAAACAGATCTGTCCTAGAAGAGGTGCAAGCAGAGTGTTCCTTGGAAGCCAGGATGGCTGCACTGCATCTTGTTTATTTTGGACATGTTGTCAGAAGGGACTAATCCCTGGAGAAGGACATCATATTTAGAAGAGTGACAGATCAATGAAAAAAGGAAGGCCCTCAACTAGATAGATTGATACAGTGTCTGCAACAATGGGTTTAAACACAAAAAATAGCATGTGCCTGGCACAGAATTGTGGAGTGTTTCATTCTGTTGTACATAGGGTCTGTTTGAGTTGGATTCACCTCAACAGCACCTAGTAGCAACAACAACCACAAATAGTTTGAACACAATTTGTTTTTTATGTGTAGAAGCATTTCTGTAATAGAATAATTGTAGGGATATCCATCTTCAACTTTACTATATATTATCAGTTTATAATTCATTAGCTGTGTATGAACATTTCCGTTACTTGCATTTTTCTTTCTAAGTTATGTACTTTTTTGTTGTCATATAATGACACTTATAGTCTACTGCAATTCTTTTTTCCTCTGGACTCAGACCTTGATGTAGTATTCTATTATGACATCTACCAGGCTCTCCTCAACATTATGAACAATAATTATACAATATGGAGGAAACTTATCAGCTCCTCCTCCATGCTTTGAATCAAGAAAGAGTTTATTTTATGGGAGATAGAAAACAGGAATATTGAAAATGAGCACCTCTGCTCCCAGATGAAGGAAATGTTTGATTAAAGATTGACTATATTCAGCTGAGCATGGTGGTGCACACCTGTAATCTCAGTGGCTCAGGAGGCTGAGGCAGAAGCATCAGGAGTTCAAAGCCAGAGGCAGCCTACACAACATCATGAGAACCTGTCTTAAAATAAAAAAGGAGCTGGGTATACTGTTCAGTGGTAGAACACTTGCCTAGCATGCATGAAGCCCTAGGTTCAACCCATAGGATTGCTTTCACCAGTTTGCTGCCTGGGGTCCTTTTATTCTACTTGGATAGAAATTGTGAGTAGGTAAGAAGAAGCTGTTCAAGTGCTGGTCTTAGGCAGGGGTTTGTCTATTGGCATTTGATAGCAGAGAACAGTGGCAGCAGGCATGTAAGAGTGGCAGGATCATGTTGGAGCAGCAGGAGTAAGTGGCAATCTTTAGTATTACACCCTTTATGTACGCCAAAGGGATCAGGAGGCCTCAGGCTGTGAGCATCACAGCTCTTATGTAGGTCAAGAAGACTGGAATAGGCCTTAAATAGCAACTAGTGTTGCAGCTTCTGAGTGGGGCTAGGTATTGGGATTCTTAAGCCTGACAGCAGCCAGTGTTATAGCTCCCAGACCCAGGGTGTCTGGGACCCTTAGCACTAAAGGCTTGACAGCTCCCTGGAATCCTTCTAGCAGCAAGAGCCTGAAATCTGTCCTTTCTGGCTCTTTACAGCCTTCTGTCCTTGTTCACCCTCAGCTTTCTACCCTCTCTTACCTTCTCTTTACTTCTGCTGTCCCTCTTCCTCTTGCCCTGGTCATTCTTCTGGAACTGTTCAGGGGTCTTAGTACTGTGGCCACTGTCACTGTTGCTGTCATTAGGGAGAGAGCTATTACTTCCCTCTGTTGCTAGTACTATTTTGCTTTTGACTGCAGCCTCTTTTGTAGCTGTCAGAGCCGTGCTGTTTTACCACTCACAAGTCAGTTAGTGAGGTCTGCCTCATTAAGGCCACAATTCTCATGGCCCCACCCCTGAAGCTTCTCTCTGAGCTGCATGCTTATCAACTTTGCTGCAGGTGTTGTCAGAGCTGCAGGGGGTTGAGGGAACCCAGGTCATAACCCTGCTTTTCATTGGGCACTAGAAATGAGGTCCCTGGGTGCTAACTCTGACTGCAGTGGTCCCTGGCCCTCTCTGTTTCCAGTGATTGGGAATGCAGGTGTCAATGGGGCTCTGCTCCACTTCTTCAGATCCCCCCTACCAGGTGTCTCACTGCTGCTCTGGCATGCTCACTGCTAACATCACCACCATTGCTGTGTTTGCTTCTTTTTTCTTCATGTTACCAGGTCAGCCTGGCTACTAAAGGTAGCTACTAAAGGTAGTAATTGTTATTGTTAGGTGCCATTGAGCTGGTTCCAACCCATAGCAACCCTCATAGGGTTTTCAATGGCTGATTATTTGGAGGATTGACTGGGGAGTGGATTACCATGTCCTTCTCCTGTTTTTGTGATGCTGGGGATTGAACTGGGGTCCTCAGAGAGTGTGTAGCAGCACTCTACAAACTGAGCTAAACCCCAGCCCCAAAGATAGCAGAAAGACCACTTAAGAGAAGCCTTTTATTGAGCCTGCTGTTGTAACACCAGGGAAGCCAGAACAGGAGAGCATTTCCCAGCTTGTTTGTCTTAGCTGAACAACCTGCTAATATATCCAGAAAGGGAGTGTTTGCACCAATCACAGTGATTCTGTCGTGCAAATAAAGGCTTATGTTTACACCAATCACAGCATTGTCCCTTTGCACCAGTCACAGCAGTCCCTCTTCTCTGCCACTAGAGAAATTCTCCCCCTCTGGCTTAAATGGAAATGGTTGCAGTGAGAGTTCAGTGCAAGCTGCTTGAAATAGTTGTAGCTCCAGCCACACCCTAGGAGCTATAGTGAATAGTTGCAATCATTTAGCTTCCTTAGGATATCTATGGAGTATTTACAATGGCAGGTGCTGGTGTAAAAGTGGCTCAGCTAACAACAGTTCTTTCACTGAAAACAGCCAGAGCTGAAAAGGAGAGCACAGTGGCTGCTAATTAGGGAATTAGATTACTCTACCCCCCAACATCAGTGCTTCTTTGTAGGATCATAAGCTTCAGGAGCATTCAAGGTAGGGATGAAAAATATTATTATTAACATGAATATTTATTTTGTTGTTGTTGTTGTTAGGTGCCATCGAGTTGGTATCCGACTCATAGCGACCCTCATAGGGTTTTCAATGGCTGAGTGCTTCAGGATTGCCTTGGGAGTGGATTGCCAAGCCCTTCTCCCATTTTTGTGGTGCTGGGAATTGAACTCGGGACCTCAGAGACTGCAGCGCAGCGCTCTACCCACTGAGCTAAATCCCAGCCGAATATTTATTTTAGCAGTGCATTAATAATACTACATGCCAATCACCCTAAGGAGAAGTGGGACCATTCATCTTTATCACTGCCCAAAATAATTTGCCTATATCCAGTTAAGTCCTCTTCAAATACACACACGAGCTCACAGGCAAAGCTTCTTGTGTTTTGTAGCCCAGGAATTGTTGTTGTGTGTCTTTGAGTCAGGTCTGATTCACAGCAACCTTCACAGGGTTTTCAATGGTGGATTATTTGGGGATTTTTTAGGAGTGGAATGCCTGGTACTTCTGTTTTTGCAGTGCTGAGGATCAAACCTAAGTCCTCAGACAGTACAGAGCAGCACTCTACCTACTGAGCTAAACCCCAGCCCAGCCTAGGAATTAGTCATTAAATATCTTCACCTCCCCATCCCAAATTCTCCTAGAAAGGCTATTTATTGAAAAGCTCCCCTTTTCTTTAGAATGAGACACTTTTGGTCTTTTAAGTGTCCCACTCAGGATCCAGTAATTTCTACCCTGCTCTCCCATAGCCCCCTAAAGTGATACACTTATCTTGGTCTACTGCTCTGGTGCTGATCTTCCAGGAACCATGTTTGCCTGACAGATAGACCATTACCTCTCCAATTCCCAGATTGTTCATTTTATACAGGAGAGGCAACTGAGAATCAAAGGCGAAAAGCATTTTCTCTGTACAACTAGAAATTAGGGAAGTCTTGATTGTAACCCACTCGTTCTGCTTCTCAACAAAATACTCTTCCTACTACACAATTAGGCCCCAGGAATTGATGGAATACCAACAGAGATGTTTCAACAAACAGATGCAGCACTGGAGGTGCTAACATGTTTATGCCAACAGATTTGGAAAACAGTTACTTGGCCAACTGACTGGAAAAAATCCATATTTGTACCTATTCTCAAAAAAGGGGATCCAACTGAATGTAGAAACTTTTGAACAATATCATTAATATCACAGACAAGCAAAATTTTACTACAGATCACTTACAAGCAACTGCAATAACATACAGATAGGGAACTGCCAGAAAATCAAACTGAATTCAGAAGAGGGTGAGAAACCAGGGACATCATTGCTGATATCAGGTGGATATTAGCCAAAAGCAGAGAATATCAGAAAGATGTCTATCTATGTTTAATTGACTATGCAAAGGCATTTGCCTGTGTGGATCATAACAAATTATGGATAACACTTCAAGAAATGGGAATATCAGAGCACCTAATTGTACTCATGACGAATTTGTACTTGGACCAGGAGGCAGTTGTTCCAGTAGAACGAGGAAACACAGCTTAGTTTAAAGTTGAGAAAGGTGTGCATCAGGGGCTGTATCCTTTCGCCATATCTCTTCAATTTATATGCTGAGCAAATAATCTGAGAAGCTGGACTTTATAAGGCAAAACACAGCATCAGGATTAGAGGAAGGCTCATTAACAACCTGAGTTATGCAAATGACACAACTCTGCTTGCTGAAAGTGAAGAAGATTTAAAACATTTACTGATGAAGATCAAAGAACATAGCCTTCAGTATGCATTGCAACTAAATATCAACAAAACAAAAATCCTTACAACTGGGTCAGTATGCAAATTCACAATAAATGGAGAAAAGATTGAGGTTGTCCATGATTTTGCTTTACTTGATTCTACAATCAACAATCATGGAAGCAGCAGCCAAAAACTCAAAAGACACATTGCTTTGGGAAAAGCTGTGGCAAAAGATCTCTTGAGAGTATTGAAAAGTAAAGATGTTACATTGAAGGCAAAGGTGCACCTGACTCATGCCATGGTATTTTCAGTCACATCATATGGTTGTGAAAACTGGACATTGGACAAGGAAGACAGGAGAAGAATTGATGCTTTTGAATTATGGTCCTGGAGACAAATATTGAATATATAATGGACTGCTAAAAGAACCAACAGATCTGTCCTGGAAGAAGTGCAACCAGAGTGCTCCTTGGAAGCGAGGATGGCTAGACTACGTCTTACATATTTTGGACATGTAATCAGGAGGGACCAATCCCTGGAGAAAGACATCATGTTTGGGAGAATGGCCAGGTCAATGAAAAAAAGGAAAACCCTCCACCAGATGGATTGATACAGTGTCTGAAATAATGGGCTGAAACATAAGTAAGATTGTGTACCTGGCACAGAATTGGGGAGTGTTTTGTTCCACTGCACATATGGTCACTATGAGTCAAACTCAATTTGACAGCACCTAACAACAACAACTATATGATTTATCCAAAATGATTCCCTTTAGTTCCTCTAGTTTTATGTCTGAAATTTTACTGGTTATTTTCTAGAAAAAATCAGTTTTGAAATGTATTCTTAGAAGTAATATTATGTAAACATGAACTTTAGCCTCAACATTACATAAATCCTCATGTGCATCATTCTGTTTGGAGAAAGACATAGTTTCAGAGCAGAAACAAACTCCCAGAAACTTGGCTTAATATCCTCATTTTCCAAATGAGACAATGCTGAAAAATAAGATCTAAAGAGATTATGCTACTTGTCCAGAGTCATGCTGCTAGTGAGTGGCAGAACCCCTGTTATATTAACTTTTTCTGATTATAACAGTCAAGGATAAAATAAAAACTACCAAAAAATCCTACACCACAGAGATAGCTATATTAAAGTACCCTTGTTTGTTTCTCTAATCTAAATGCCCATTAAGAAGAATATAGAAGGCAGGCAAGATGATGCACACCTGTAAGCCCAGCAACGCAGAAAGCAGAGGCAAGAGGATCCCAAGTTTGAGGCCAGAGGAAGCCTGCATAATTTAGCAAGAACCTGACTTAAAAATCAAAAGTAAAACATGGACTGAAGAGTAGAGGTTAGTGGTAGAGCATTTGCAAAGCATGTGTGAGGCCCAGGGTTCAACCCCTTAGTACTGAAAAAAAAGAAAAAAGAAAGAAAAAAGAAACCAAGAAGTATAGATGAATAAATTGTGGTATTTATTGAGTAGATAGTTACCACAGTCTTCTTTGATTTAATGTCAGTTTGGGCATTTATTAGATTTGTGACCTCAGGTAAATTAATTAATATCTCTGGGTATCAGTTTCCCCATCTATTAATAGTGGGAAATAAAGCTGTTTTCAGGATTAGTTGTTGTAAGACATGTTGGTAGTATAGGGGTGAACATAGCTGCCTTCCAGGTTTAGATATTGTAATACGTGAGAATGTTACCAGTAATCAGGGTTTAATAAAGCACAGCTATGACCCAACTGGGCGACACTTAACAATAATATTATTCTCCCTGGGGCTGGGATTTAGCTCAGTTGGTAGAGCTGCTCTGTGCTCTCGGAAGCCCTGAGTTCGATCCTCAGAACCACAAAATGGGAGCAAGACCTAGAAACCCACTCCTGAAGCAATCGTTCAAATCATCAGCCATTTAAAACCCTGTAAATAGCAGAGAAGCACTGACATAGTGCCAAGCATGGCACAGTGTCAGTGAGTGTTTCATTCTGTTGTACACAGGGTCACCTTGAGTCAGACCCCACTCGAGGGTACCTAATAACAACACTGTTGTCCCTAAGTAAGTTAAAACATAGTTTGCACTTCATTATAAAAGGAAAATGTATATTTTCTAGATATTCTATCTCCTTCTAATATATACATAGAGATATTTATACTCTAATATGTATTTTTGTGTATGTTGCATAGAATTTTGTGTTTATCTCTTTTTCTTCAAAAAATGATGTATTAGGTCAATCAGAAACTTAAGCTATGCTGTGACCATAATTTTGTCTTAGAAATTGACATTCTGCTGGAAATAAACAAACAAAAAAGTAATCTGCTCCTGAGTCAGGGGAAGCATTTCGATCATAAATTCAACCACACATGAGTCTTGAGTAATTATAATAATATATGTGCATTAAAGATCAGAAGAAATGTTTTGATGTACATAAAATGTGACCTTAGCCCCCCCTCCATATATATATATATGTGAAAATTTCTCTGTGATTATGAAGAATTTTTAATATGTGGTCATATATTTAAATTAGGAGAAAATATGTTAAAATGTTAGCACAGCTTCGCTGTACTTTTTTGCATATTATTTTCTGTACTTTATGATTTTTAAAATTAATGATAATTTTATAATCAGGGAACTCATGAAAGAGAAATACAGAGATGCCTCCTCCCATATATGAAATGTTTATATCTGAAACTAGGTACCTTTTCTAACTAAAGACAAGGACATACCTTTCATGTGTCCAACTTAGACTAACTCAATAAACTACAATATATTATGAATTCGACATCTGTTTTTGCCTATGTTGCTCTAATTGCTTGGTGTTCTCTTTTCTTCTTTTGCCTCTACCATTACATCATTGTTGTTGTCAGATGCTGTAGACTCAGCTCTGACTCATAGAGACCATATATACAACAGAGGAAACACTCCCCAATACTGTGCCATGCCTGGCATTATTGTCAGTGCTTCTCTGCTATTCAGAGGGTTTCAATGGCCAATATTGGGGAGGAGTGGGCTTCTAGGTCCTTCTCCCTAGCCTACAGCACCTGGTATTCCCAAGTGGTCTCCCATCCAAGAACTAACCAGGCCTGACCCTGCTTAGCTTCCAAGATCTGACGAGATGGGAAACCAGAGTGGTACAGCTCTGATTATATTTGCTTCCCCAGTAATGAGTAGAGTGGATACTCTGAATATTTGTTGAAGGTAAGAAGGGAGTGTGGGAGAGGAGGAAGAAAAGAGGGTAGACAAGAACAGAGGGAGAGACAGAGAAGAGAAAGGGAAGGAAGAAGAAACAATCAAATAAATGCTTGGTGTTAATGTTGTAAAGAATAGATCTATCTTTTGTAGATTTGAAGCATCCCGTTGAAATTATTTGAAGCATGTCTACTATTCATATTTTCCCAGTCCTAGATAATATACATGCATAAACATCTGGGAAAGAGTATTAGCATTGAGGCTGTAAGAAAAAAAAACAGAAAAACTCCAAAATTTTATAAAACTAATTGTGGCCCCTATGTGTTAATGTAACTAGTGCCTCTATAGCATCTGAAACTTTCATATCACCTTTCAAATACAATCCTTTCTAAATATCATAAGAACTCAATGACCTAAATATCATGATTCCCAGTTTAAATACAGGAAACTGAAGTTCAGAAAAGTGAAGTGACTTGTCAGAGTTCACATAGCTAAAAAATGGCAATTTATCTTTTGTTAACATTTCTCCCTGATCTCAGTAGTTTAACGTGAACCATTTGTGTTCGTTCATTGTATGTCAGCAGAGAGGAATTATACAGTTCAGACTCTCAGTGACCCAGACTGGCATAGAAGCCACCACCTCAAATATTGCTCATTAATGTGCCAGACGGAGAGATACAGAACTCAGAAGAATTTTGCACCAGCAAGGAATTAGTCTACCTCAGAGTGTCATATGACACTTTCAGTAACACATAAATTGGTTAGAATCATTCACATAACCTCACTCAACCACGAGAGGGCCAAAAATGGGATGTTACCATGTGACTGGAAGTGAGAAGAATGTTAGTCTTTGGCAATATTTCTACTTAGTATCTACCACTCCTGAATGGGAAATCAAGGATCTTCTTGGTTCAAAAATAGGATTAATATGTCCTTAGGATTTTTGAATTATGATAATCTTTAAGGCACATATATGACAAAATAGAATGATATCTGTAATCAAATTTGATTTCTCATTTTAGAGATATGTCTGTCCTGAAGCAAAAAATTATGTGCATTTAGTCTAGTCTCTGTGTGTTTAGTACAACTCCACTTACATTTGGAGTTAACAGGTATACACGTATTCTGATAAACTGGAGTCAGATTATGTTGTTGTTAGGTGCCATCGAGTCGGCTTGGACTCTTAGCAACCCTCATAGGATTTTCAATAGCTGATTGTTTTGAGATTGCTTCAGGAGTGAATTGCCCCATGCTTCTCCCAAGAGTCAGATCATAGGAAGAAAAAATTGAGATTCTGCAAAATAATTTTCTTTAAGTGTGGAGGAATAGTGTGAAAAGAAACTGGCATTTTTCAACATTAACTTTTCAGTTGTATCCATTTTCAACCAAGCTGTAATCATGTATATGTCCAGAGAGAATAAAGCATCTCTGTGTCAATTCAGTTAATGATCTCATTGATACCTGCCTATGAATTAATATGGTATGGATGCTCAGAAAATACATGTATGTACAACACATTATGTAATTATTTAAGTGTCCCAATTTGATAATCTCATTTTCATTTTCTAATTTTACAATTAACATTTATTTACTGTTTACCGATTAGTGATGCTGTATTAGCAGATCTATTGTTGTAGTTGTTGTTAGGTGCCATCGAGTCGGTATCCAACTCACAGCGACCCTCTGTACAACAGGGGAAACACTATTGTCAGTGCTTCTCTGCTGTTCATAGGGTTTTCAATGGCAGATTGATTTTTGGGAGGGGGTTGTCAGGTCCTTCTCCCATATTAGCAGATCTAGAGTGATGTAATGGGAGGTTCCTGGATCTTGAGATACAGTGTGGTAATTCTACTTCAATGAAGAGCTTATTGCTTTGACTGCTGGGACTCCTACTGGAGTCATTACCCTTAGGGACCAACTCAGCTATAGAGAGTCACCTTTCCCGAGATCACACACCTTCCAAGGGTATCCAATGTCTGATATGTGTGGGAGTATAAATTCTGGGCCATCCCAGCCTAACTTGGGATCACTCTGCAGGGTCTATCCTGTTGGGGTTGGTTGTCATTAGTACTATATCACAGCTTAGCTTCTCCTTCTGTTCTGTCTTGCTGCTATGCTACACATGCACATGTGTTGATGCCACGGTTAGTCCTTAATCAACATTCTACCACTAAACTCTCTCTTGGCATCTCTTATCCAGGGAACCCAATTCATAGCACAAAGACCAATGTTATTTCTCAGCTTCATTATTTGCCATGTAAATATATTTGTGTTTGTTTGAAAATGTATCACCAAACTTTTGACATTTCTCCTATAGTAAGGTAGATTTTCTACCTCTACCTTAGAAACTGGGTAGGCTTTTATTACTGCCTCAATGAACAAAGGAATATGGTAGAAAAGGCTTCTGTGTAAATTGTGACTTCTGATACTGGGGAATAATGGATATATGGCTTCTTCTGGTTGCTCTTGTGATATTCTGGTAGTCTGTTGTTACCATATAAGAAGCCCAGCTTCCGTGTAGCCTGAAGTTGGCATGTAGAGAGACCAAGTAGGACGACCATAAAGAGAGCTATGTTTGAGCTGCTCCAGTTCTTCAGATATTTGCATAATTCCAGACCATGCACCAACCAAATAAAGGAAGCCTTTGAAGTGACCTCTGTCCCAACCATCACCTGATTGCAATTGAATGAGAGACCTCAAGCACGGATTGCCTGATGGGGCCCAAGTGATCCTTGAGCAAGCAAAATCAATCAATTATTATTTCAAGCCATTGTTTTATGATGGTTTGTTCACAGCGATAAATAACTGCAATAATAACTAAATTATTTTACTTTTCTCAGTTTCAATTTCTCTATTTTGTGGAATATTTTATTAAAACTTCTTGAACCCATGTTACTAGCATATTGTGAAACTAACATTAATAGCATATGTAAACTTGCTTATAAGCTATAAGAGTCATTAGAAGTACAATTTATTATAATTATCAACATAAATCCTCATTAGCCTAAAACAAATTATACAGAATACCAAAAAAGCATAGCTGTGAATCACAAAAGGAAACAATATTAGGTCTCAGTTTAAAATAATTTATCCTCACCACAAAAATGTAAATATAGCATCTAGAATGGGAAATGGAAAATGGAAAACAAGTGCATTTAAAAGTAATGATGTAATATTTATCTTTCTTGATCTACCTTATGTACAGCTCAGAGAAAAATGCTATTTTCAAGTATATTTGTAGAAAGCACAACTTTGCCCTCTAGCTTCAAACATGAAAAGTTGGTACTTAATTCCTCTTTTTACCCTCATTGAACATTTCCTCTAATCCCCTTCCTCTCTTTGTTCTCTGCTGTATATGTTTTGGGTATCTGTATCTCTAACCAGGCATAAGTGTCTTTAAATAAACAATGCAGAGATTCCTCATAGATTTTCCCCTGATCTTTTTTAGTAAAACCTGCCAAATATTCCAGTTTGTCCAAATCCTGCTGTTCCAGGCACATTATGGGATTGGACTCCCCAAGACCCCTGTGATGAATACTTGCATTGTAAATGTAAGTTATGTGTGTTGCTCTAGGTGGAACACTTAGATTATGGTTCTAAACCCTCCCCGAATTCTTGTTCCCCATGGTAGAGATTTGCAGGATTCTAGGTAATAACTGCTACATTAGTTTGGCATCCTTAGAGACTATAACCAGAAACACCTTCTCTCTCTTCTGACCTGAAACAGAAATATAACACCAATAAAAAATAAATTATTGATGTTTTTAAGCCCTGAAGATTTGTTCTCATCTCCCTACAGCATAACTTTCTAAAATAGCCTTAGTGGTAGGCTATATGCTTTGTGACTAGAACTGCCTGATGAGTTTGGCAAAACTTGAGGAACAGAGGGATCATACTCCAGGTGCAATTTCTTTATTTTCCAATTCTTTTTCAATAGAATCTAAATAACTTTAGTAATTTAGCACAAAGGTTGAGATGCTAAATTGTTACCACAGAGACAACAAGCCAGCACTTCTGACTGAATCATATGTATGTACTCTTTAGGCTTTCCAAACTCACATTAAAATCTATAAAAATAGTGCTTCAAATTATCTTAAGTGAGTTCCTCAGAGAAAAGACTCTGATACAGAGATGTGTATGCAGAAAGTTTATTTAGGACTATCATTCAGAATTCTTAATGACTAAGTGGAGAAAACACAATTGGTCAGAAGGTGATGTGTAGGTGATTCCTTCAGAATGGGCAGGAGCTAGACTTGAGGAAACAAAAAACACCAGGCATTTCTCTGAGGATCCTTGGCCCTGCAACCATAGTAACAGAGTGGTTCAGAAATCTGCAAGTTAGCTAAGTCTATAAAGATCAACATTCCCTCTTGGAGGGACAGGAAGATAGGAGGGTTATCTATCTATCTATCTATCTATCTATCTATCTATCTATCTATCTATCTATCTGACCTCATATACATGTAGACAGAAATATATATGTTTAACCTCATATATAGGCTTCAGCACAGAGAAGAAAAGAGAGCAGAGGAGAGCAGACAAAGGGGAAACTCATTGGTGATACAACTGCCCATGAAGCTAGGAGGGAGTCACACACTACTCCTATAAGGAAGCCCACTTGGGAGGGAGTTAGTAGTGGTGCAGCTTTAAGACATCTTGGTGAGAATTTCTTGAGGGGAAGGAATTCCTCCCCTCAGTGTAGCTGTACGTAAAGGCTCTCCACTAGATACCTGCACCTCCTTTATAAAGCCCCTAATAAGCTCACGGTTCGCAGTTTAATGTGATCAGTTCTTTGGTCTGTGTGCATCCCCTTTGGCTTTCATGCAAAAGCAGGAGAAGTTGAACTATGATGCAATCAGAACAAAGGCTTAGGTGATACTATGGGAAGCCATTCAGAGCAGCAGTCCCCAACCTTTTTGGCAATAAGGACTGGTTTTGTGGAAGACAATTTTTCCATGGATGGGAGGGGGATCTCAGACGGGAGTGCAAGCTATGGGGAGTGGCTATAAATATAAGTGAAGTTTGCTGGCTTGCCTGCCACTCACTTCCTGCTGTATGGCCTGGTTCCAAATAGTCCTATTGGTCCATAGCACTGGGATTGAGGCTCCTGGTTTAGAGGACCCTTTATAGCTGTTGTGGTTGAAGCAAAGGGCCTGCACTTTTGTATCCTTGCATAAAGCAGTCATTGCGTATGAGTAACCACAGGGGTGGAGGTGAAACTTTCAGATAGGTAGCTTCCCTTGGTGGAGAGCAATACCTGAGTAAGGACTCAGTGGTGAGCTATCCACAGCCAGTGTGCCTCCTGAATGGAGGAACTTATGCCTCTGACCTGAAGAGGGATTCTGCATAGTGTAACACAGTGTCTACAGCATGAGTAACATAAATTTTTAATAATCATTGACAACCTGCCAGCAGGTTATCTCCTATTGAAACAAATGCTGAAGTTTTGTCTACTGTGATCTGTCCACTTGGTCTGCTGTTGCTCTGTTTCCAACTATCAAAAGTATCTTTCACCCTAAGGATTCAGCTTTCAAACATCATCTGGGAAAATCCTCCCACAAAAGGTTTCTTCTTTTGGAAATTCTTGGCACTCTATGCCAATCCTGTTTTATAAGTTGGCTTTGTGTGAGAAAAAGACCCTCTAAGTGGATGACTGTGGAGCTGCTTCTCACATCTGAGCCATAGGTAACCGAGGATGGAAGAAGTTCAGGGTTAAGGACAGTCTAGGACTTATTTGTTTCTCTGGGGTCCTACACAGGTAACACTAAGCCTATGAGTCTCTGAGATCATCTTGTAGTCCTGTGTAGTGTTTTTAAGGCAGTCTCCTCTCTCTTTACCGTACTTACAGATTGTTTCCCTATTGTTATTTCTAAAGTTCCAGCAAAGGATCCTTTAAAAGTTCCATTCTTGACTTGGTTTTCTTTCAGAAGTTTTAAAGGGAAAAGATAAATCCCTCCTCAGAGCTTTTGTCCTTCATCCTTGACTCCATCCCCATCCATGGCTAAATGGTGGTAGTGGTATTAATTATTGAAGGACTTCACCAAAGGAAAAGGCAATGTTGTGCAGTAAGAGTCTGGGCTGTCAGGTCTAACTATTGTTTTCCCAGTAGAAATCCTCCTTACAGAGTTAACCTCTGATTATGATTTATTTTTCAGGAAAGCAATTTGTTTATACTTGGAATTAACATTATTTGTATACAAGTCTTACTTCTTCATTAGACCTTAAACTACTTGAGGTAAAAAGTAAATTTCGTAAAATCACTATAAACCTAATTTCCCCATTTGTAAAATGAGTGGCTATAATTCTTTAAGCATCCTTCCATCTGGAGAACTTGCTAATTTTATATGAGTTAGCCTAAAATAATAGGATGTCACAATTCTAGAAAGGCAAAGAATACTTCACTGTAGTTTCCATATTTGATTGCTGGCAGATACTTAGCCTATATCTTTTTTTACTGTTGTCAGGTAAAATAACTGCTCTGGAACAGAGGGCAAGAATAACAAAAAGCAAAATGAGAAAACTTCACAACAGCCATCATCAGGAACTCAGGGGCAATTTGAATTAAAGCAGCTAGAAATTTTAAAAGAAAAACAGAAAATGCAATTGTTTTCTCATTTGCTTCCTGCGTCCTCTTTAAACAAGCACACTCTATCTCTCCGAAGATTTCCCTTAAAAAGAAAACACATTGCACAGCTTGACCTGTAATTTAAATCACAATTAAGCTTCCAGTTAGAATGTATCTTTCTCATAAATCTGCTATGAATCCCTCAGTGTTCTGTTAAATTTCTTTATCCTCTTAAACAGCATGACCCCAGTTTTATTTTCTCTAGACATAAAATGCTGAATTATAGCTTATTGATGAGTTTCATGAATAAGACTAATTTGATTTTCATTTGCAGAGCAATACTCACTAGCTAATTCTACTTCTAGATCCCATTAACCAGTAAAAAAAAAAAAAATCAAAATAGAAAGTACTTGAAATTAGTCTTCCAAGCAGAATTGCTGGCAACATTTCTTTGTATAAGATGCCACTAACCAGCACTAATGAGAACTTTCTTTCCTATTCCCTTTCTCAGGACTGCTACCTATGCTAAACCCAGTCGGCTTTTATAAACATATTCAGACATTTTTATTCCTAGTGGACATTGCTGTTCTACTAAGAATTCATTCCCTATGAGCAGTGCTTACAGTGGTTCAGATTTTATATTCATGACGGAAACCTGGATACCTAGTATAAATCCAAGCTGGACTGAGAATGCCCAAGCATCTACTGGGGTTTCAATGTCTTGAGGGCTTTGGTAGTCACAATGGGAAAGACAATTACTGCATGCATTAAGACTGATAGCCACTCCTAGCGCAGTATTCAATACAGTTGTAAAAATCTATGCTTTAAGTCAATAAAATAAGAACTGATATCCAGTATAAGCTGCATAAAGTAGAAAATTTTAAAGTATTGTTCACTTGCATTGTCAGGACTCAAATGCTTGATGAACTTTAGCCCCAGCTCTGGTCTATGCTCAAAGTCTAGTTCTAAGATCCAAATTCTTTATCTGCAAAGCAGAGATGATAATAACAAAGTTGTATTTTATGAAGTAACTTAGTGGAACTTAGTACAACATAAGTATAAATCAATGTTTTAAGCAACAAAAAACACTACTATTAATAATAATCTTAAATAAGATAACTCAAGCTAAGTCTGAAGTAAAATATTATTTTAATTCCTTGAAGAGCAATGATAAGAAAAACTATTTAAAAGTGTAAGCACTGCTTTTTCTCCTAAAATGTAAAGAACTAAACTTCTAAGCAAAAAAAGCTTTTGTTTTTGTAGAATCATCTGAATGGATGCTCAAGTTTATACAAATGTAGAATAGTTCTGTTTGCAATAGAAATATTTTAGATATATAGCAACACCCCCTGCTTTCTTAATATCATGACATATTGGCTTTGACATAAGTAGGTATAGTTCATTTCTTTTAAAAACACCATTTTTCCTATGTATGTATCTAAAGCATAGCAGGCCTGTACATTATTACTTGTCTTTTTTTTAAATACATTTTTTATTATTATTGACCCAACCAATATTTTTTATATACTAATTATTCAAAATTCTAAGGTAGATTCTCAGATAACAAAGATAATTTGCAGACTCAATGTAAGAGAAATACACAATTAAATGCATGTCAGAATGAAACGCATTAAGTTGTACGTTAAAAATTTCCAATAAAAAAAGAAAAATGCAATTTAATTTTAAAAATTTGTTCCACATGATATAACCATCTGTGTAAAGAGTTAAGATGGAAATGCTGTATTACTCTGTACCCCACCAACATTTATCAATAAAGGGAGCAAAAAAGAAAAAAAAGAAAGAAAAAAAAAGAAAGTTGATTGCACCCTTTATCACATCACAAAATATTTTAATTACCTCTTTCCTTGGCTATCTTCCCACTGGAGTTGTGTATTTCTCTTACATTATTACTTGTCTTTATAAAAGTCTGTTCTTTCCCCAAGCAGCTGCCCAAGACAGACTGAGCAAAAATATTTGGAAATGGCAGAAAAGATTTGGTGACAATCTTTCTCCCCTATTGATAATGGACATAAAGAGAACCAGATTTGGATTGCTGAAGCCTCACCTGAACTCTACTATGAAGAAAAAAGAACATCCTCAAAGTCTTAGAAATGTATTGATGCCACACTACCATGGTCTGAAGATCTTTGGAATCTGAAGTGCAAAACAACACCCTTATAGATGGGAATGGGATTTGTGGAAAATGGAGTATAGGGAGAGTGAAGTTCAAAGGTAACAAACAGAAGTTTATGGATTCCTCATCTGTCACCCACCAATAATAGGATAGATGTGAAGTGGAAGTCAATGTTTGGAGATAAAGCCAGAATGGGAAAAAGAGAAGGCAGTGATCAAGGTAATTCCTGAGTTTTCATGCACATTATTGTTTGATGGAATAGGGAGGTAATGGCATAATTTAAATATAGGTAAAAATAACAACGAAACAAACAACTTTTACTTGCAAAACCTGGAAAACCAAGAATGAATGTTCTATGTCTTGGACAGAATGACCATCTTTATAATCTTTGTTCATATAATTAGTCACCCATCCAATAAACATTTATGAGGCATAATTCTGTCAGGAACTGGACTGAATGCTAGGTTTCTAGATACCAATAGGGCAATACTACTGATGCTAATGTGCTTAAAGTGCAGACAGATAAACATATGTACGAATACATGTAACAGACATCTGTGTACCTTATAAAGGAACCGTACTTATAAACTCCTTATAAAGCTGTATTTATAAAGCTGTATTTATAAACTAGGCTGTAATTATACCTTGATGGTAATTTAGGAAGTGATAATTCAATTCTATTCTTTCAACCTAAAACTGAAGTTGTTCCTATAAGTTGTTCCAATAACATGGCACCTTGTTGTTATCAGGTGCTATTGTGGCTGATCTGACTCATAGCAACCCTATGCACAACAGAAACACTCTCCGACACTGTGCCATGCCCAACAATATTGTCAGTGCTTCTCTTCTGCTATTCATAGGGTTTTCAATGGCTGATTGTTTTGGGAGTGGGCTGTGGGGTCCTTCTCCCAATCCTACAGCACCTGGTATTCTCAGGTGGTCTCCCATCCAAGGACTAACCGGGGCTGACCCTGCTTAGTTTCCAAAATCAGATGGGATCTGATGCCAGGGTAATATGGCTATAGATTATAACAGAGCAGAAACTTGTTTTTACTTTATAGGCCAAAAAAGCATGATCATGGTAAAGGATATGGTGCTAAGAGCTCTCTGAAGTATAAAGATGGGTTGGGTATTGTGTGGTAGATTCTTAGCCTTATGAATGTCACAGTAGTCACTAATGGTATTACACAAATGGTTTATTTTACCAGAAAGCTTTTTAAAAGTGTCTTGAATGTTAGATCAATGAGAAATGATCACTACCATTAACTTATTAAACCTTAAAATACTGAGTATTTTATGGAGTATGTTGTATATTCCAGTATTAAGTATTTTTCAAGTATTATCTCTTTTTAAAAACTCTTCTTTTATCTTAACAAGAAAGCTGCAAACGAATCCCTCTGGATTTGTTCATATTAAACCACCACTTATTAAGTGTCTTTTATAAGCTAGGCACAAAGAAACACCACAAAATTATGTCACAATAAGAAGAGAGATCAGAAGACCGTAGATAAAAGATTAAGGAAAAACACAAGAGACTGTAAATAATTTAAGAAATGGATCACATTTGGAGGGTGAAATATAAATCAAAATACACATGGGTGTGGGGAGGAGATGAACATTTCAAGTTCAACATGTGCAATGACAGATTGGGATGTGAACACCAATGTTTAAGGAATAACAGAATGTTAAAGATGGCACATAAAATACTCAATAATCTGGCTTCTGTGGACCTCTTACATTAAATCTTTCTACTTCTTTCTTCATATACTACATTTACCTTATATTCCATTTCCTGTCTAATCTTCTCTACATTGAGTGCACTTCTCTTTCTCTGGTGAATGCATTTATATGTATCTTCTATACTGAAATATAGACTCCTTGGAATCAGGATCATATTTTATTCATCTTTGTATCCCAGCACCTAAAACATCATGGCATAATGTAAGTATTCTCTAAATGTCATTGGACTCCTTCATTCATTCATTCATCTATCCATCAACAATGTTATTCAGCATTTCTTTTTGTCATAGGTGTTTGGTTCACAGGAATGAACAAAAGAAATGGTAACCTAAAGAAGAAAACAGTGTGAGTCTGGGAAAAGAGTTTGAGAATAGATAATAAAAGACCAAGTATTTCACTATATAGAGACTAAAACTTTCACCAAAGTTTCACACAGAGGGAAGAAATACCATATTCCTGATATGTTGTTGTTGTTGTTAGGCACCATCAAGTCAAGTCCAACCCTATGTACAACAGAATGAAACACTACCCAACAGTGTGCCAGGCAATCTTTTTTATGTTTAAACCCATTTTTGCAAACACTGTGTCAATCCATCTAGTTGAGAATCTTCTTTTTTTTGCTGACCCACCACTCTCCCAAATATGATGTCCTTATCCAGGGATTAGCTCCTCTTGACATGTCCAAAATGCTTAAGATGCAGTCTAGCCATCCCTGCTTCTAAGGAGCACTCTGGTTGTACCACTTCTAGGAGAGATCTGTTGGTTCTTTTAGTAGTCCATGGTATATTAAATATTAGTCTCCAGCACCATAATTCAAAAGCATCAGTTCTTCTCCTATCTCCCTATTTAACATCCAGGTATCACAACCATATGATACAACTGAAAAGATCATGGCATGAGTCAGGTGCACCTTTGTGCACCTTTGTATTTAATGTGACATCTTTGCAACACTTTAAGGAGGCCTTTTGCAACAGTTCTTCCCAATACATCTTTTGATTTGACTGCTGTTTCTGTATTGATCATAGAACCAAGTAAGACAAAATTTTGGACAACCTCAGTCCTTTCTCCATTTATCATGAAGTTATTTCTGATATAGAAACTATATATAGAGAGTAGAACTTTAGAGAAGGCAGAGACTGGCAGCTAACAAGTCTTGTAGAAGTAGGAAATGAAGTTAGAATTTGAAGAAGAAATACTTTTGACTTTAGATGACTGCAGAATGATGTAACAAGTAGAGGTAATGTTAATTGCAGAAGCATATCTTATGAAAAAATCTAAGTGTGAAAAAGTCTGCTTAGATATAGTAAGAACTAAGTTAATAAAAAGAAAGCAACTGGAGGAGGACTAGGTGGATGTGTATGGATTTGAGATAAAAAATAAAGGACTACCATGACTGGGAAAATATTAAAATGAGAATAACACTGGAGGAAGAGCTAATGATCATTCCCATAAAAGGGGTTTAACAAAATAGATGAATGGGCATCTTTGGCTATAAGCTAAGGACAGCTGGAAAGCCTGAATGACAAACATGAAATAGGTAAGAATAGACTTGACTTTTATGAATAGTGTGTCCAAATATTTTCTTAAGAGCTGTTATAAGATGTTTTTAGTAATTATTGGTTGTTAAGGAAAAGCTACTTTGAATACAGAATGTGAGACTAAGTCTCAGCAGAAGCAAAACAAAGATCACTGATGTTCTTCATGAAAGTACTTCCTCCATGAAGACTTCCTCCAACATGGCTGACTGAGGCTCCTTTTTCAAACTCATAGAAATATTGGATAAAATGTAAGCCACTATTATTTAAACAATACAACTTCAAAAACAAAAAAAAAAATCTACAACAAAAAGGGAATTCTCAGTGCTTCTGAAAAACTGAAGAGCAGATAGCAGGAACTGACACCCTGGTAGTCTTTCAACATTTCTTATTTGGTGAGGCAGGCATAGTGGTGCACACCTGTAATCTTAGTACTCCAGAGGCTGAGGCAGGAGGATTGACATGAGTTTGAGGCCAGCCTGGTAGACATGGTGAAGCCTGAACAACACAGTGAGATCCTGTCTCAGAAAAAAATGAAACAAAATAACAGTAAGAAAACTCCTCCTCCCTCCATTTGGCTGTATTAGCTAGTAGCTAGGGTTTTTGTTGTTTTGTGCTGGGAACTGAACTCAGAGCCACCTGCACACTAAGCACATGTTCTAACAATGAACTATATCTTCAGCAGCTAATAGCTAGGTTTTAACATTCAAGCACTAGGGCTTCAGCTTTGATGAGGCACAGGAGCTAAAACCAGGCTCTTAGGTAAAACCTGGAACCTTAAAAGAACCATCAGCTACTGGTACTGCAGAAATAATCATATATTCTCAAATCTAACCTGCGCTCTTTCAACAGTTTTAGAGGGCTAAATAATTAGATGCAGATTAGAATCACATGCAGGTTAGATTCCTGGTTGAGAGCTGGATTTGGTGAAATTACAGAATTGCTGAGCATGTCATAAAGATAAAATGCTTAATATTTATCACTATAGTTTACCTATCATTTATCACACTCATCATCACCATTGTAACTGAAAATTTGTCAGTGCTCTCCATCACTTCACTATCGTATTTATTCAGCTGCCCTATGGACAGGGAGCAGTTGAAGAAAAGAAATGGTTAGAATTGAAACTAACTTCTTTCCCTTTAAGGATTCATCAAAACCTGAATGCAGATTAGAGACTATACGGTATTAGCTACTATCTTGAGGAAGAAGCATGGAAGTTTGTTCTTGCCTGGAGGTTTGAATGAGGGATAGATCCTAAAAGGTACTTGTGAGAAAACAAGACACTACTCTTGTAGCACATCTAAATTTACAACATCTGTATTATTGAGGAACCGGGCTGAGAAATTATCATTTAAAAATGTCCTAGGATTGTTAAGACCCAAAAGGCAGAAACAAAAGCATAATTGCTCTGAAAAGACTCTCACAACTCAAGGCCTAAGAGATTACCACAAAGGAAATAATCCCTCTGAATAATTGTACGATATAAGGAAATAAATCACTATGAGACAGCAATTGTAAACAAGACAGGAATTCAAAACCTAGAAATAACAGAAATTTCTAAGAAGACAAAATATTCAACTTGATTAAGGAGTCAAAGTAATAGAATTGATACTGAAAAACTAGGCAGAGTATGTAGTTCTGGATAAAACATTATCACTGAAAATGCAGGGGTCTAATCACATCCTATAGGTGAGTGAATATAATCACCTCCTTTTCTATTGCTTATTTTAAAATGTTTAGCTGTGTTTCTTTCCAAGTGTGTCAGACAGGTTATTCTTGGTGAACCACAGTTCAAATAACTGGTTGTTGTTAGGTGCCCTCGAGTCGTGTCTTACTCATAGCGACCCTTATAGGGTTTTCAATGGCAGATTGTTTCAGGATTGCCTTGGGAGTGGGTTGCCATGTCCTTCTTCCATTTTTGTGATGCTGGGAATCAAACTCGGGACCTCAGAGACTGCAGAGCGGCGCTCTACCAACAGAGCGAAATCCCAGTCCCTAAATAACTGGTTAGTAGAAATAAAATACTCAAAAAGTCCTTCAACTCAATTCAGCTTAAAAATATGAATTTCCTATCAATAGCAATTCATCCCTTTGAACTAAAAAATTCTCTCAACAGAATTCAGATTCCTTACTTCTGCCAATTCTTTCATTTTTTTCTTCTGTCTTAGATTCCAGAGAGAGGGGATTCACTCAGGTCCCTATGTTGTTGTTAGGTACCCTGGAGATGGTAATCCGACTCAAAGCCACCCTATGTACAACAGAGAAACACTATTCTCTCTTCTGTGCTATTCACAAGGTTTTCAATGGCTGATTTTTATTTATTTATTTATTTTTTGGGAGTGGGTAGCTAGATGCTTCTCCCAAGCCTTCAGAGGCAGTTTCTCATCCAAGTACTAACCAGGTCCGACACTGTTTAGCTTCAGATATCTGACAAGATGGGAAGCCACAGTGCTATGGCTGCAGTCAGGTCCCTATAGGAACACAATTTTTCCTGTGGCCTGAAACCAGTTGTAAGCAGCGAGCACTGGCATTTTCTCTGGACTTGGAAAACCGAGACCTATTTAAAAAGGTCACTAAACCAGGCGCGGTGGCCCACGCTTGTAATCGGGAAGCTAAGGCAGGAAGATGGCAAATTTAGAGGCCAGAGGCAGCCTGTGCAAATTAGCTTGACCTTGTCTCAAAAACACATATACATACATACATACATAAATTAATAAATTTAAAGGTCGAGGGGTGTGGCTTAGCATGAGAGAGTCCTTGCGTTCAACCAAGTACTGTATAAATAAATAAAAATAATTTAAAGGGATCCCGTCAGATCTCAGAAGCTAAGAAAGGTCGGATTTGGTTAGTACTTGGATGGGAGACCACATAGGAACAACGGGCGCTGTAGTCTCGGGAGTCTGTCCTGTCAACCTACTCCCAAAAAACAAACAGCCATTGGAACCCTTATGAATAGCAGAGAAGCACAACAGTACCGGGCCTGGCGCAATGCCGGATACTGTTTCATCTGTTGTACACAGGGTCTCAGTTAACAACAACGGGTGCGGCTTAGTGATAGAGCACTTGCTTTTTAGCATGAGCTAGGTCTTGGGTTCAACCCCCAAATACTAAATAAATAAGAAAGAAGGAAACAAGAAAAAAGCTCGCTAGTCAAAAGCCAGCGAGGGGCTGAGGCAGAGCCCCTGAAGACGTCTTCCTGTTTCAACAAAGTACAGCTTCCATTTTACAAATGTGAGCAGTCCAAGAAGATCCTGACGCTGCACAAACAGAAAGCGGGGGCACTTAGTGGAAGTGCTCCGGACCCCTGCCTCTGTAGCCCAGACAGGACACTTAGCCCCTGAGAGGGCACTCAGAGGATGCGTTCTGAACACATTGTCTGGACAGCCCGGGAAGGACCTCTAGCTCCTGAGACTCCGCCAGGCCCTCGAGAAGGCGGAGCCGCTGAGCGCAGCCCGCGTCCGGAAGGGGCCTGAGGCGGGGCGGGGCTGGCGAAGCGCGAGGTCCAAGGCAGAGGCTTGGGGCTGTCCGGAATGTGCCTGACGCCAATGTCAACATGTACTTCCTTCTCCTTTAGTCCTCGTGCTCACAACCTTGTACTCCCGGACTTCCACGACCAAGACTGTCTTGCCTATTGCCCTGTCACTTTGAGTTTTCGACTAGAGGCAAAAACAGTGAAATCCCAAGGTCAGGCAGCTCCTAGGAACCAGCTGAGGAAGTAAGCGGCCGAGGCGGGGTCCTTTGCTCGCGCCGAAATTCAAAGGAATAAATAGTTCCGGCGCGGGTGTTGGGAGTGGGTTGAGTGTTGTACCCAGTATGGTGTTTTCCTTGTAGCCTTTGTAGCCGCTGTCGGATACAGTTGCCCCTCTCCGCCTTTGTGCTCGGGAAGAGCTTTGGGGGCGCCTCAAGCACCGGCAGCCTGAGGCAGGGCCGTGGTAAGTGCGTGCGTGCTGCCTGGTGCCCTGGCTGGAGATACGGCGGGAGAAAGGCGAATAGTGGAGAGAGACTTCAGGGAGTCCTTACAGATAAAGACTGGTTACTGTCCAGCCTTGGAACGGGGCGAGGAGGTGTAGGAAGGATTGGGGCAGCGAGAGAACAGTCTGAGCAAAAGCAAGAAGGCTGTAGAATGAGATCCACCTCGTATCGTTAATAAACATCTGCCAACTCCCTCGGCCCATAGAGTTAGTCACTGTTCCAGGGTAAAAAGATGGACAGAGGCTAACAGGAACTTATGCTGTGATGGGTTGGATAGGCAGATACTGTTTTGTGTCCTTTATAAAGGCCTTCAAGGAAAAAGAAAGCCTAATGAGAGGACAGGTAGAGGTGCTCTTTCACATAGAGGTCAGGAAGGAGTTCAGTAAGGTGACATTTGTGCAGAGACACGAGTGCAGTAAAGATGGTGAGCCTTGCCAGTGTCATTGTGGGCAAGAGAATGGGATGTGAAGTAATCAGCTAGAGAATGATAAAATTGGAATGCAAGCCTGGAGAGGTAATGTAGAATTATGACTTCCAGGTTGAATGGTTTGACTTCCAAACAGTAACTAAGTATTGTATATTTTAAAGTAGGAAGAGGATACCTTTATATCAGAGAATGTCGTTTGCAAGTGGTTCTTGTATTTCTGTTGCCCTGTCCTTTCTGTTTTAGTCTGTCATGCAGTATCGTCCTTGGTTTACATTCCACTTACATGGTGCTATTTCTTTTTGTACAGACCTGGCTTGTAGTTTGTTTGATACCTACTAGAGGTTTACTTGCTCAAGACAGTGTAAAAAATGCATATTAAGTCAATCGTCCTTGAGGGATTCAAGTCTTATGCTCAGAGGACTGAAGTCAATGGTTTTGACCCTCTCTTCAATGCTATCACTGGTTTAAATGGTAGTGGAAAATCCAACATATTGGACTCCATCTGCTTTTTGCTGGGCATCTCCAACCTGTCTCAGGTAAAGTGTAAACTTTCTTATTTGTGTGAATTAATGTTTGGCAAAGGGAATCCTCTCTAAACTTTGGAAACTACTACCAAATTTTTTTTTCATTTGTGTCAATCCGTCCAGTGGAGGGTTTTCTTTTTTTTTGTTGACCTACCGCTCTCCAAACATGATGTTTTTCTCCAGGCATTTATCTCTTCTGACTACACATCCAAAATATGTAAGATGCAATCAGACCATTCTTGCTTCTAAGGAGCACTCTGGTTGCACTTTTTCTAAGACAGATCTGTTGGTTCTTTTGGCGGTCCATGGTATATTCAATATTTGTCTCCAGGATCATAATTCAAAAGCATCAATTCTCCTGTCTCCCTTGTTCAGTGTCCAGCTATCACAACCATATGATGGGACTGAAAATACCGTGGCATGAGTCAGACGCACCTTGTCTTTAATGTGACATCTTTGCTTTTCAATACTCTAAAGAAATCTTTTGTGCCAGGCGCAGTGCCACATACCTATAATCCCAGCCGCTCAGGAGGCGGAGGCAGGAGGATCTCAAGTTCGAGGCCAGAGGCAGTCTGCATAATTTAGCAAGACCTTGTCTCAAAAAAATTAAAAAAATGGGCTGGGGGAACAGCTCAGTGGTCTAGCACTTGTAACGCATGCAGGCGCAAGGCCCTGGGTTCAACCCCCAGTACCACAAAAGAAAAAAAAAGAAAAGAAATCTTTTGCCACAGCTTTTCCTAGAGCAACGCATCTTTTGATTTCTTGACTGCTGCTTCCACAGGTATTGATTATAGAGCCAAGCAAAGCAAAATCTTGGACAACCTCAATGTTTTCTCCATTTATTGTGAAGTTGCAGGCTGGCCAAGTCAGAAGGATTTTTGTTTTGTTGATGTTTATTCGCAACCCGTATTGAAGGCTGTGATCTTTGATCTTGCGTCAGTAAATGTTTTAAATCTTCTTCACTTTCAGCAAGCAGAGTTGTGTCATCTGCATAACTCAGGTTGTTAATGAGTCTTCGTCCAATCTTGATGCCGCGTTCTTCCTCATAAAGTCCAGCTTCTCGGATTATTTGCTCAGCATATAAATTGAAGAGATGTGGTGAAAGTATACAGCCCTGATGTATACCTTTCTCAACTTTAAACCAGGCTGTGTTTCCTTTTTCTATTGGAACAACTGCCTCCTGGTTCACGCACAAATTCCTCATGATTACAATCAGGTGCTCTGGTATTCGCATTTCTTGAAGTATCATCCATAATTTATTATGATCCACACAATCAAATGCCTTTGCATAGTCAATTAAACATAGATAAACATCTTTCTGATATTCTCTGCTTTTGGCTAATATCCACCTGACATCAGCAATGATGTCCCTCATTCTCCTCCCTCTTCTGAATCCTGCTTGATTTTCTGGTAATTCCCTGTCTATACACTGCTACAGTCACTTCTGAATGATCTTTAGTAGAATTTTGCTGGTGTGTGATATTAATGATATTGTCTGCTAGTTTGCACATTCAGTTGGATCCCCTTTTTTAGGAATAGGCACAAATATGGATCTCTTCCAGTCAGTTGGCCAAGTAGCTGTTTTCCAAATCTGTTGGCATAAACATGTTAACACCTCCAGTGCTGCATCTGTTTGTTGAAACATCTCTATTGGTATCCCATCAATGCCTGGAGCCTTGTGTTTTGCCAGTTCTTTCAAGGTGGCTTCCACATTATGTTTCAATACCATTGGATCCTCTTCATATGCAACCTTGGAATGGTTGGTCATCTACCAATTCCTTTTTGTATAATGACTCTGTGTATTCCTTCCATCTTCTTTTAATGTTTCCTGCGTCGTTTAACATTTTACCTGTAGAAACTTTCACTATTGCCACTCGGGGCTTGAGTTTTTTCTTCATTTCCTTGAGTTTGAGAAACACTGAGCGTCTTCTTCCCTTTTGGTTTTTTGCCTCCAGCTCTTTGCACATGTCATTATAATATTTGTTTTTGTCTTCTCAAGCTGCCTTTTGAAATCTTCTATTTAGATCCTTAACATCATCATGTCTTCCTTTTACTTTATCTGCTCCACGTTCAAGGGCAAGTTCCAGTGTCCTTTTGACATGTAATTTGGTCTTTTCTTTTTTTCTTGTCTTTTTAATAACTGTTTGCTTCCCTCTTGAATGATGTCTTTTATGTCATGCCACAACTCATCTGGTTTCCTATCATTTGTGTCTAATACATTAAACCTATTCTTGACGTGTTCTCTGAACTCAGGTGGAATATACTCAAGGTCATACCTTGGCTCCTGTACACTTGTTCTAATTTTCTTCAACTTCAATTTGAACTTGCATATGAGAAGTTGATGGTGTGATCCACAGTCAGCACCTGGTCTTGTTTTGTCATTTTGTATAGAGCTTTTCCATCATCTCTTTCCACATATGTAGTCAGTTTGATTCCTGTACGTTCCATCTAGTGAATTCCATGTGTGCAGTCTCTGTTTACATTGTTGAAAAAATGTATTTGCAAGGAAAAGGTCATTAGACTGACAAAATTCTATCATGTGATCTCCAGCTTCGTTTCTGTTACCAAGACCATATTTTCCAACTACTGAGCCTTCTTCCTTGTTTCCAACCTTTGCATTCCTGTCACCAGTGATTATCAGTACGTCCTGATTGCATGTTTGATCTATTTCACATTGCAGAACTGGTAGAAATCTTCCCTTTCTTCATTTGTGACCTTAGTGGTGGGTGCATAAGTTTGAATAGTCTTCCTTGTAGATGAATGGACATTGTTGTATAACTGATAGGTAACATTGTATTTCAGGACAGATCTTGAAATTTTTTTGATGATGAATGCAATCCCATTTCTCTTTAGTTTATCATTCCCAGCATAGTAAACCATATGATTATCTGACTCAAAATGGCCCATACTGGTCCATTTTAGCTCACTGATGCCTAGAATGTCAATGTTTATGCACTCTATTTCTCTTCTAACGATTTCTAATTTTCCTAGATTCATACTATGTACATTCCATATTCCAATTATTAATGGATGTTTACAGTTGTTTCTCATTTTGAGTTGTGCCACATTAGCAAATGGAGGTCCTTGGGGCTTTACTCCATTTCCGTCATCATGATAGACTCTACTTTGAGGAGGCAACTCTTCCCCAGTAGTCTTTTAAGTGCTTTTCAACATGGGGGGCTCATTTTCTGGCACTATATCTGACAGTGTTTCTTTGCTATCCATAGGGTTTTCAATGGCTAGTTGTTTTGGAAGTGGTTTGCCAGTGCCTACGACCTGGGATTTAGCTCAGTTGGTAGAATGCTGCTCTGCAGTCTCTGTGGTCCCGAGTTTGATTCCCAGCACCACAAAAAATAGGAGAAGGACGTGGCAGCCCACTCCCAAGGCAATCCGGAAACAATCAGCCATTGAAAACCCTATAAGGGTCGCTGTGAGTCGTATACAACTTGACAGCACCTAACAACAACAACTCCCTAGTCTGTCTGAGTCTGGAAGCTCAGCTGAAACCTGTCTACCATGGGTAACCCTGTTGATATCTGATATACCAGTGGCATAGCTTTCAGTCTCATCGCAACACACAAACCCCCACAGTGCGGCAAACTGACAGACGTGTGGGGTAATATCTTTCTAGGAGATACTGATGGTTTTGATGACTAGTGAAATTCATAAGCACTGTCTTCCCTTAAATCTTGAAAAATAGTTTCTGTTTTTTTTTTTGTTCCCTTAAGAAATGAGTAGGAAGAGCACGTCCATGTTTTGGATGTGTATCCCTCTCTCTCTGAACATCTCTACTTATTCTAAAGCATGTAACTTTGTTTCACTCTTGGAAAGAAACAAGTAGGAAACAATTCAATTGAGAGTTGAGAGTTTTAAGGGAGAAAGGTACCCATTACAGGTTGTTGCTTCTTGTTTTTGCTTTCCTGGCCAGTAGATGTGACTGCCTGTCCTTTTGCACATAGTATTATCTGAGTGGATTTTCCAATAGCAACAAACCCATTTGTAGTAGTACTCTGCACAGTATGCCTGCAGCTGTAACAGTGTGGCATTTGATCCTCTCAGCTCTCAGAAACTGATCAGGGTAGGGCCTGGTTTGTACTTGGATAGGAGACCACCTGGAAACACTAGGTGCTGTAGACTTGGGAGAAAGACTCGGCAACCCAGTCCCAAAAAGCAGTCAGCTGTTGAAAACCCTATGAATAGCAGAGAAGCACTAATAATAAGTGTTTGGCTTGTTGTACATAGGGTTGCTATGAGCCATACACTGACTTGATGGCACCTAACAAGAACAACTGTACAGTATGTTGTTTCATAGGTAAAACTTTCTTCTTTCATTATAGGTACGGGCTTCTAATTTACAAGATTTAGTTTATAAAAATGGGCAGGCTGGAATTACCAAAGCCTCAGTGTCCATCACCTTTGATAATTCTGACAAGAAGCAAAGTCCTTTAGGATTTGAAGTTCATGATGAAATCACAGTAACAAGACAGGTGAGTGGCTACTGGATATTTGGATACTTTTAAGAGCTTTAATTTCTAATGTGTTACTTGACCGTATGAGTTTGCGACAAGTGCTGGGAACAACATTGTTGAGCACAACTAATACATCAAATACTGACTAGTGTCCTTAAGGATATCTTCCATAAACAGTTCTGTGCTGCATAATGACATTTCATTCACAAGCTGCATAAGTGACAATGGTCCTGTAAGTTTATATCATCCAATGATGTCATAATCATCTTGGTTTGTGGTAGGACACTCTGATGTTTACACAGTGATGAAATTGCCTAATGATGCATTTCTTAGAATTTATGTCCCCTGTTGTTAAGTGATTCATGACTGTATTAAAACTTTGCTTATGGGGCTTCCACCATTATCTAAGAGGATTGAAAGAGGTCTGCAAAGTCTTCTCTGTGGTCTAAACCCTCAACCACGCTTGGATCTTTAACCATCCTTGAATCTTTCTTGGCTATGCTTGAACACCTTCAGCTACCAGAGTTCTTACTGTCTCCTAACCTATTCTGGTTTGGGACAGATTTTTTTTTTTTTTTTTAATTTAAAATTTTTAAATTTCTTTTTTATTGTTGTACTTGAGGGGGTTGAACCCAGTGCCTCACACACGCTAGGCAAGTGTTCTGCCACTGAGCTGCACCTTGAGCCCCTTTTTTATTTTTTTATTTTAAGATTGGGTCTCACTAAGTTTTGCAGAGTGCCTCTGGCCTCAACCTTGCTATCCTCCTGCCTCAGCTTCCCTAGTTACTGGGAGAACAGGCCTGTACTGTGGTGCCTGGGCTGCTGTTGTTAGGTGCCATCGAGTAGTGTTCCAACTTATAGTGACCCTGTGTACAGCAGAAACACTCCCTGATTCTGTGGCAGGCACACAATCTTTTTTATGTTTAAACTCCATTGTTTCAGATACTGTGTCAGTCCATCTAGATAAGGGTCTTCCTTTCTTTCATTGACTTGGCGCTCTTCCAAACATGAAGTCCTTCTCCAGGGATTGGTCCCTCTTGATAACATGTCTAAAATACATAAGACTGGGCTAGACAGTTCTTATTGAAAAACTACTCTTAAAAAAGTTTTGCCAAAATCTTCTGTGTTGAAGTTTTGCACATTAGTCCTCACTCTTTTCAGAGTACCTAGAGCAAATCTAATTCGTTCTATATTTCAATATTTAAGTGATAAGCAAGTCTAAACATTTTTTAAGTGGAACCTCACCAGATCTTCACTTGCCTGATCACACCAAGTATGCACCAACTCTTCCTCCTGCCCCCATCTGTCTATCTCTGTTTATATTTTTTTGATGGATTGCACCTCAAATTTAGTGTGCTAGAATTGGTCTAATAACAGAATTAAGAAAAATTAACATTTCTTTCATTTTAGATACTCCTGTTTTCCCCAGTTTGACAGGGTTCATAATATATTGTGTATACATAACAGCATTACTTCAAACCACTGTAAATTTTGTTGTTTGTTATTACTTAGGCATGTTACTCCTATTTTGTTATGTATCCAGTCTTTTTATATCAATAAGGACCTTATATTTGTCCCTTAAATTGTTTTCCTATAGTCAATGTTTTTAGCTTGCTAGAATTTTATAACTCATAAGTGCATACAAGTTTTACTACGTATTAATCAAAAGTTTTCATAAACCTTACAAGTTGATGAAATTGCAACCCAAAGTGATGTATTAGTTGCACAATGGAAAAAGCAAATGCTGTATTACTCTGTATACCAGAGTAATAAATAAAGCAATTGAGGCAAAAAAAGAAT
>VMDO01021615.1:0-35082 GCA_007922755.1 Pedetes capensis | reverse complement strand
GTTTGTAAACTGTTCAGATGGTATAAGCATCATATAAGCATACCAGAATTTTGATTCACAATCTGTATTCAATATTCCAAATCGTTCATATTTTCTTAGCATGGATGCTAATTTAAAAAATAAAATATTTTTAAAAAAATATTTTTAAAATAAATATTTTAAAATAAATATTTTAAAATTTAAAATTTTAAATTTTAAATTTTTAAATTTTAAATTAAAATTTTTAAAATTTAAAATTTAAAATATTTTAAAATTTAAAATAAATATTTTAAATTATTTTAAAATAAATATTTTTTTTAAAAATATTTAAAAATATTTTAAAAATAAAAAATTTTAAAAAAAATTAGATAAACTTTGAAGTAAAGTTTGACCAGATATTTCACCAAATATTTATGAATGGCAATAAGCCCATGGAAATATCCTATGTTTGATTGCCATTAAGGGAGTATAAATTAAAATCTCAATGAGCTACCACTACGTACTTATTAAGGTCTGTGAAAGTAAAGAGAATCACCACAACAAGAGCTGAAAAGATGGGAGAATTAGAAACTCTTGCACATGATTGATGGAATGTAAAATTGTATAACCACTTTGGAACACTGTTAAATAATTTCTTTTTTTATTGGAAATTTTAAATGTACACCTAATGTGATTCATTCTGATATGCTTTTCATTGTGAAATTTCCATATGTGCATTTTGTTGTACATTACACAGATAACTTCCCCCTTACCCTCTTGTATACTTCCTCCCCCATCCCGCCCCTGACAATACCTTTCACAATAGTGCACCAGAAAATTAAGTACCTTGGAATCAATCTAACCCAAGACCCTTCAGATCTCTGCAAGGAAAATTTCAAAACATTAAAGAAAGAAATAGCAGAGGATACTAAAAAATGGAAGGACCTTCCCTGCTCCTTGACAGGGAGAATCAATATAGTAAAAACGGCTATCCTACCAAAAGCAATTTATAGATTTAGGGTTTAGTAATTTCTTAAAGCATCTAACATACATGTACTATGTTGTCGCTGTTTAGATGTCATTGAGTCAGGTCCAGCTCATAGTGACCAACAGAACGAAACACTCTCTAACACTGTGGCATACCTGGCATTATTGTCAGTGAATCTCTGTTATTCATAGGGTTTTCAATGGTGGATTGTCTCAGAGGAAGGCTGTCAGGTCCTTCTTCCCACCCTGCAGCACTTGGTATTCCCAGGTGGTCTCTCATCCAAGGACTAACCAGGCTCAACCCTGCTTAGCTTCTGAGATAAGGCAAGTATTTTTGTGTACATGCACTTTCATTTCAATGTTTAGCTAAAATAAATGAAAGTGCATGTATACAAAAATACTTGTGCTTAAGTATTCATTATAGCTTTATTTTTAATAACCAGAAATGGAAAACAACATAAATCATCATCCCAAGGTCAATGAATTTCTTTTAAAAAGATGTGGTGTACACACACAATGGCATATCTTTCAACAATAAAAATTACGAACTATTTATATGCATTACAATGACAGTGAATTGCAAAATCTTTATGTTGAGTAAAATAAGTCACTAAAAAGTCACTCAAATGATGAATCTACATTGTTTTCCTTGATATAAATTTTTAGAATTTCCTCAAAGCACAGGCATATGCCATTATATACAAATCAGTTGGCAAGTAAGGTTAACTCCACCCTTTCACTCTTATTTAATTATAAACTAGATTCTAAAATTTCTGTTTAATGCTTATATCTGTTTGATCAATATGATGTCAAATACCCAAATATTTGGTTTTGATCAATATGATCTTTGTTTACTGTATTCTGTATTTTTCACCTGGATGTTTAAGGTGACAGCTACACACAGCCCAAGGATAGTTAAAGCATACAACTGAGACTCATAAATCTAACTTCTATCCTTTTTTTTGTCACTCCTGCCAGTAACCTTGAGGAAATCACTTAATCTCTTTGTGCTTCCATGACTTTGCTATAAAACTTGGATAATGATACTTATCTTACTGGATAAGAAGGAGATGTTAATGTTTGTAAAGCCTCAGAGATCTTTAGATAAAGTAAACTAGCACAAAATTACTAACATAAAGGAATCATTACTGTTATATTCCTTTCTCTAATCATTTCAAGTTACATATAAATAATTATCTGCAAGTACTTCATTAATGTTACTTTAAATTAGTCACTTGAAAGTGTAATGAAATAGATATAGAAGGATTTGGGTGTAAGGCATATCAACTGATCAATTAAAATAATGAACTTTCTTACATGCAATTCTTTAGAGATAACATTATCATATAGAATAAAAACAATTACGTGGGCTATATCTTGGCATATCTATAGGTAGATATAGAGAATCAAACTCTGATATAGAAATAGAGAATCACAAATTTTGATTGTTTTTTTCTCAGTTTAAAGTGTTTTGAAATTAACCACTATTAAATATTTAAATAAATAAGCATCCAGAATTCTTGTATCCTGCAATTCATATTTTCTAAAATAATACATTAACTTTAATCATAAGATATCATCTGTGAAAAAGGAGGAATACCTTAGAGAAAAGCACTAACAGGACACAATGACAAACTGGACAGTTTCTATATTTAAAATCCTATATTATGAAAAAAAGATACAACCACCTCTACTACAGACCTTGAAGAAAGGTGCTAATCTGATACAGACTGAAAGTGAGAAAAGAGTGCAAAAAATTAATTCTGTCTGGAGAATCTGAATAGGAAGTGAATTATGATGAGCCAATTGCTTATGATGAGTTTTGAGAGAAGAAAAGATAGGCGTTCAACAGAGATCATTTCTGACAGATATAGAAAGGTGGAGCTTAGGATTCAAGAAGAGCAGAGACCAGACAGGAGCACATAATCATTGTTAGAGGCAGGGGGATACAATTACTATAACGATCAGTGAATCTGGAATGGCTGGCAGGAGTTATTGACACACAAGGATTTATGGTGAGGGTTATTAAATCACAATGTAATTATAGGTGAGAAAGATGGATAGTCAATGAAGGTATGACATAATTAAATATCAGAAACTATAAAGAGCAGCTGAGCAGAAGGCTGATGTCAGCCATCTCAGTAGAAAATCATGGTCCAGTTTCCCACCTTGGAATAGATCTTCCCAATACTACTGGATATCAGTTGAGAGGTTGAGCAATGTCAAGAAAACAACAACAACAACAAAATGTCATAATGGCTCTCCATTAAAGAAGTCAGCTGAAAAATAGATCCTAGCCTAAATTTGCCCCACATAGGGTCCAGTAGATCTGAGTACCAATCGGAGGTCATTTCTCCAGTCATGTGTTTCTAATAAGGATATATATACTTAGCAGAAACCTCAGTTCAGCTTCCCGTGGAGTAAAAACTAAGTCTTTACCGTAGCAAAGGCCAAGTGGAAGGCTTTGAACTGTACATGCTTGGGACAGATAGAAAATCAGAAGCAATATAATTCTTAAGTTGAATGGCAGCGATTCATGTTATTTTCAAAGAGTTAAAGATTAAGTGTGGTAGTTTCATCATATCACTGTTTAACTAATATGTCTTCTAGGGGCTGGGATTTAGATCAGTTTGTAGAGTGCTGCTCTGCAGTCTCTGAAGTCTCAAGTTTGATTCACAGCACTGCAAAAACTAGGTGATGTGGCAATTTACTCCTGAGGCAATCCTGAAACAATCAGTCATTGGAAACCCTAACAACAAATATATATATATATATATATATATATATATATATATATATATATATATATATATACACACACACACACACACACACATATATATATATACATACATATACATGTTGTTATTGTTAGGTGCCGTCGAGTCGGTATCCGACTCATAGCGACCCTCATAGGGTTTTCAATGGCTGACTATTTCGGGATTGCCTTGGGAGTGGATTGCCAGGTCCTCCTACATATACATACACACACATATATACATACACACACATATACACATACACACACATATACACATACACACATATATATACATATACATACATACACACACACACACACACACACACACACATATATATATATATATATATATTTCACATGCAACTATTAAAGGTTACAGTGTTTCACAAAAGGGTACAAGGCAAAAGAAACCATACCAACTTGGTGTGCAATACTGGTAGGGGAAATTAGTTTTATTGTCATAAGAAATAGGTTGCTGCTTCAAGAGTATGTGTAGAAATCAGATACTACCAGATTCTCTTTTTCCATGCCTAGTTATAATTTTATGGCAACAGTGGTTTGAAAGGAGCATAACTGATGGTCAGCCTCATTGAAAATTAAGGTCTGAGTTACTCCACTGAGCAATGAATGTAGGAAAATAGAAATGCTGGCCAATGATAAAGTATAATTTTGAATGAGTGGTCTGGGGATTATAGGAATATGTCCTTATGGGACATGAGTCCATCTGTAAAGAGCAAGGAACAGAATTTATCAATTTTTATATCCAACCCATATCTCTTTAGGCTTTCCTAGAGTACTACACAGTTGCTTAGCTTCCAACTGGTTAGACTTCCTTATGATTAGATCTCACTCTGTCAATATACTGGAAAGGGAATTAATACAGGGAGTTAATATCCAGATCAGAAGTTACCTTCAGTCAATGACTGAAGGGAATTATTGTGTACAGACTTAAGGTGTCTGAATCTAAGGGATTCATTATTCTGCAGTACTTAATCTGAGTCTGTAGCCATATCAGTCTGATGTCTGACCAAGTCAGATCTCAGAAGCTAAGCAGGGTCAAGCCTGGTCAGTACTTAGATGGGAGACTGCTTGGGAACACCAGGTGCTGTAGGCTTGGAGGAAGGACCCAGCAACCCTCTCCTGAAACAATCAGTCATTGAAAACCGTATGAATTACAGAGAACCACTGACAATATTGCTGGACATGGGACAGTGCCACGCAGTGTTTTGTTCTGTTGTACATAGAGTTCCTATGAGTCAATGACTGCACCTAACAACAACAAGAACAACAACAACAAGAATATCATAATCTGTACTAAGAGAAATTTCCCCAGTCTTATTTCTTCATTTTCCTACAGGAGTTCCTTGGTTTCATCTCCCAAATTATTGTTCTATGAAATTATTGTTTCTAGGTTTCCTTTCAGTGAAATCCAAACTAAGAAAATATACTTAATTATTGGAATAATTTGTTATAGGTTCATTGGAAACTAGTCCTGAGGTATGAATTATATCCTCAAAGAGCCTCCTTTTACTTTGTAAAAGCTTTGAGAAGCTTCGTGTGAGTCTTTCAGAAAGATGAAGACCTAGAGCCGCTTTTCTTAAATTTTGGACTAGAGATCTTTTCATAATAGCACAATGATTTTCCTTTTTATTAAGTAAAAAAAAGCAATTTGTATTTATACTTAGAAATATATCAATCCAAAGATAAAATTATATGCTAAGGATATGACTTTATTAATAGTTTTGCAATGTTAAGCTCTTTGCTAATTGTGCCTCTTGAATTATGTTAGTTTTTTTTTTTAAGTTTTGCTACTTTAAAGTGGAATTTTATTCCTTTATTTTGTTCCCCGTTAGATATTCAAAATGTGATTTTATGCCTACTATGTCCAGGCATCTTTAGGAAAATTTTATGCACAATTAATGTTAATGATATCATTCAATAATTTCCATATCTCTTTGCATCCCCTTTCTTGGGCATAAACACAATTATGGATCTCCCAGACAGTTGGCCAGACAGCTGTTTTCCAAATCTATTGACATAAATAAGTTGTTGAAACATCTCAACTAATATTTCATCAACTTCTGGAGACTTGTGTTTCACCAATTCCTTCAAGGCAGTTTCCACTTCATCCTTCACTACCATTGGTTCCTGATCTTATGCAATCACTTGAAATGGTTGGTCATCCACCAATTCTTTTTTTATAATGACTCCGTATTTCTTACATCTTCTTTTGAGATTTCCTGTTTCATGTAATGTTTTTCCTGTAGAATTCTTCACTATTACCACTTGAGGCTTGAATTTTTTTCAACTCTTTTTTTTTCTTTTTCTTTTTTTCTTTCTTTCTTTCCCTTTTTTTCTTTTCTTTTTTTTTTTTCAGTACTAAGGGTTGAACCCAGGGCCTCACACTTGCATGCTTTGCAAGTGCTGTACCACTGGGCTGCACCCTGAGCTCATTTTTTTTACTCTTTTTTGTTGTTGTTGTTTGTGACAGGGTCTCTCTAAATTAGGCAGAGTACCTCCTGTCTTTACCTTGCGATCCTCATTCATTCCTCTGCCTTCTGAGTCGTTGGGATTACAGGTGTGTGCTACTGTGCCCAGCTCTGTTCAATTCTTTTTTTTTTTTCTTGTGCCATACTTGGGGTTGAACCCAGGGCCTTGCATTTGCATGCTTTGCAAGTGATGGACCACTGAGCTGCATCTCCAGCCAATTTTCTTACTTTTTTGAGACAGGAACCCACCAAATTGTGCAGACGGCCTCTCGTCTCGAACTTGCGATCCTCCTGCCTTTGCCTCCTGAGCCACTGGGATTACAGGAGTGTGCTATCATGCCCAGCCCTCTGTTCAATTCTTTAAGCTTGAGAAAAACAGAGCATGTTCTTCTCTTTTGGTTTTCTATCTCCAGTTCTTTGCACGTGTCATTATTTTGATTTTGTCTTCTCAAGCTTCCCTTTGAAATCTTGTTTTTAGTTCCTTAACTTCATCATGTCTTATTTTTACTTTAGTTGCTCAACCTTCAAGGGCAAGTTTCAGAGTCTCTTTTGACATGTAATTTGGACTTTTCTTTTTTTCCTGTCTTTTTAATAACCTTTTGATTTCCTCCTGAATGATGCCTTTGATATCATGAAACAATTCATCTGGTCTTTGATTATTAATATCTAACACATCAAACCTGTTCTTGAGGTGGTCTCTGAACTCAGGTGAGATATTCTCAAGGTCATACCACGGGTCTCGTACACTTGTTCTAAACTGTCCAGGCACTTGCAAGTTGGTGATAGGGTAGTAAAAGCAAAGTGGGGAGAGAGATATTGATGTAAGAATGTGGACACATTAATGTACTTAAGTAATAGTAGCAATGGGAGAAAAACCAGAGAAATATTACCTAGTCACAGATTTTGGGTAATATTCTATGAAGGGGTGTCATTTGCATTGAAGTCTGGTTGGTAAGTAGAATTTAGTTGCTTAGATATAGGAAATGTGTGCACACATGCTTTGGCTGAGAGGAGTAATAAACATACATGTGCCAGAAAGCCTGTGTGAGAGGGGTGTGAAGCAAGAGAGAGTGCATGGTAGTAAATATGGGAATAGACTAAGATCTTTCAAAGAAATTGGAAGCCAAACATATATTTTTTTTTGAGTCACTAAGTGAACTATGTCGGAGTAAGATGACCAGGTTTGCATTTTGCAATAATCATTTGTCTAAGTGTAGATACTGAACTGAAAGCATTGGGAATGGTTGGCAGATTGGTTAAGAGGCCATTAGAGTCTAGCAGAGAAATGATTTCTTGATCTACAATGATGGCGTTAAGGGAAGAGAGTTATTTGCTTATTTAATATTATGTAGAAGTAAAAGTTAGTGAGACTTCCTGAAAGAATTAAAGTAGTAGGCATTGACATGTGGAAGAAGATGGATATTTCAATACTATAAGAAACCCCAAAAGACAACAAAGTTTGGAAAAAGTCTTAGGAATTTAGATCCAACCATATTGATCCTTGGAGAACCATTGAGAGATCTAAGTAACACTATTGAATCAACAGTGGCTTAACACAGTTGGAATTCAGAAAATTTTGGCTCAAAATTATGATTTTAGGAGTCACAATTAAATGCACATAAAATACAGTAAGATCTGTGTGAATGTAAGTGGGTGAGAATGTATGCAAAGGAAGGATAGAGTGAGGAAGAAGACTTCAGAAATGATCTACTAATGTTTTCTATGATCACACATTTCCCTTCTTTGTGACAATATGTACTTTTGATTTTCTATCATATTTAAGGATACAACTTCACAATCTTTTTCACATTTATTGATGAAACTACTACAGCTGTGGATGACAATGATGACAAAGGCAAATATCATAATAGTCATAGTACAAATACCGGCAGCTAATGTATGTGCTCCTTACTGTCTGTAAAAATGATCAAGTTATTTGTAAGTATTAAGTTTCATCTTTATACCACACTATGGAATAATTACCTGCATTTTATTACCATGTTACAAATAAGAAAACTGGGTTACAGTGAGGTAAAGTAATTTTCTATGATCACACAGTAGAAAGTGGAAGAGATGTAAACCCAAACATTCACTTCTAGAAACTTCACCATTAATCACTCTCCTGTTCTAATAGAATTCATATTTTTAAGTCCACAATTTACCAAGATAAAATTGTGGGTCATAAGACAAGCCTTGATAAATTTCAAAAGATTCAAGTCATCAAAGAACATTTTCTGACCATAACAAAATTAAACTAGGACTCAATTAAAAGAGATATTGGTAACAACTCTAGTATATTAAGAAATTATAAAATATTATTAAATAAGTTAAGAGCTAAAGAAAAACTTCACAGAGACATTAGAAAACATTTTGACATGTTTTCTAATGTCTCTGTAATGTCATGCAAAATATAGCATATCAAAACTTGTGGGTTACAGCTAAAACAGTACCTAAAGGGAAATACATAGTATTGAATACTGCTTGTTGTTGTTGTTAGGTGCTCTTGAGTTGGGTCCAATTGATAGTGACCATCATAGGGTTTTCAATGGCTGATTGTTTCCAGGTTGCTTTGGGAGTAGATTGCCATGTACTTCTCCCATTTTTTAGGTGCTGGGGATTGAGCCCAGCTCCTCAGCAAGAGCATAGCAACACTCTACCACCTGAGCTAAACACCAGCCCATTGGATGCACATATATATGTATATGACCAAAACCTCATTTCAAGGAAAAAAATGAAGAATGGTATATTAAATACCAAGGAAGCAATAAAAAATAAAAGCAGCTATCAAATGAGATCAGAGATTATAGAGAAATATAAATATCAACATTACACTAAACATTTTAGCTAGTGCTATATAAGAATTCTGAAAGAAGTTTACAGGTTGAAAAGAGAGAAATTACAATGTTTTTATTCAGAGGTGATATGATAATCTATATGGAAAAATCCAAGGCACCTAAAATAAAATTTCTAATCAGATGAAAAAGCATAGAATGTGACAAGATACATAATCATTATATACAAGTCAATTGCTTTTCTATACAACATAAATGAATAAATAGTATTCACAATTTAACAAAAAAGTTTATAATAAAATGAAAAATGTGTGCTAGCTTTTTTGACAGACACTACAATACACTAATGAAAGAAAAAAATATATAAACAAATAGATATTCCATATCCATAGACTGGAAATTACAATATTAGTGTGCTAATTCTTCTAATTTTAATAGATATATTTAATAGATGTCCAGTCAAAATCTCAGGAAGATAGTTGCTGTATTTTGAAAAAATGAATACAAAATATATATGGATAAGCAAAATGACCAAGAATAGTCATGTAATACTGATGAAGAACAAAGTTGGAGGCCTAATATTTACTGATTTCCATATTTATTATAAATCTACAGTAATCAAGATGACATGGTATTAGTGAAAGAATATACATATTTGTTAAACAAATAAATATTATTTAATGGAGAAAGAATAACTTTTTCAACACATGGTGCTAAAGAGTTGCACATCCTATACCAAAACTTGAACCCATAGTCCATACCCTTAAAAATAATTAACTCAAAAATAAATGATAGACCTAAATGTGTATTTATAAATGAAATCCTTTTGAGAAAAGCATAGGAGAAAATCTATGTGACCTTAGATTAGGTGATAGAGTTTTAGATACAATACCAGAAGCATAATCCATGAAAGAAAAATTAGGCACTAGAGCCAAAATATTCTGTTCTGCAAAACACAGAGTTAGATTGAAAATAGCTACATATTGGGAGAAAATATTGAAAGCAAACTTATATGGAAAGTAATTTGAATCCATAATAAAACATATAATACTTAGTGGGAAGAAAATAAGCAATCCAACTTAAAATGTACAACAAAATTGAAAAGATACTTCACTAATTATAGATATGTGTGTGTGTTTCTGTGTTTGTATGAGCATGTATGTATAGCACAAATAATCATGAAAATATACTAAACATTTTTATGGTAAAAAAGTCATTAAAGCAACAATAAGATGCTTCTACATCTGTGAGAATGGCAAAAAATTTTAAAAATGTAAACAATGCTAGTTGCTGGGGAGGATGCCAAGCAACTCACATTCTTTGTTGGTGGAAGCACAAAATGATGTAACCATTTTAGAAAAAAGTTTATCATAAGATCCATCAATTTGACTCATAGATATTTGACCAAACTATTTAAAAATGTATGTCTTCACAAACCTGCACAAAATATATATAACAATACTATTTATAATTGCTAAAAAGAAAACCAACCAAGATATCTTTCAGTGTATGAAGGGATCGAGTATGATAAATTACATAGTAGGATATTATTACACATTATAAATGAATGATTTGTTAAGTCATTAAAATAAAGATGGATTTTACATTTATATTTCTAGATAAAGGTAGTCAGTGTGAAATGGCTATATAACCTATAATCCCATGAAAATAACATATAGAAAAGTCAATAATGTACAGACAGTAACAGGAGAGATTTTGCAAGGAATTTAAAAGTTGGAGAAGACTGAATATGAGAAGTACAGAGATTTTTATGGCAGTGACACTATTGTATATGATACTATGATGTTACACATAAGATACTATTCATTTATCAAAATGTGTGGGGATTTATAGCAAAATGAGTGAATTTAATATGTGTGGGGATTTATAGCAAAATGAGTGAATTTAATGTCTGGAAATTACAAAACTAAATCATTTAAGAGATTGAAAGTTCTTAAGATAGAATATCAATTGTGACACAAAATTTATATGCACTCAGCTTGACATGACTACAGCCATACTGAGTTGAAGCAGTCATGATATGCAGTTTTTCTTGCATCAGTTTGCCAGCAACCTATAGACAGATAAAGCCATAGAGTGGAATGTAGAGATTTATGGTGGCACCCAGAATGAGCTTTACTTTTTGATATTAGCTAGAGATAAACTAGGTACATTCAAGCTTGGCTGAGGTTACCTTTGTCCTAAACAATATATATGCTCTTCCTTCTGACTCAGATGGCAGCAATATGCTTGGTCTTGCTGCCACCAGGACCATGCTTCTGACATGAAGTTCCTCAATAAATTGTACTTTGCACAGCCTTAAATCTATCTTCATTTCTTTGGTTTCATAGCTCCTTGGGGCCAGTTCTCATACACTGAAATGAAGTGGTTCTAGAACAAAACTCTTACACTATTTTGGATATAAGATATAACCTTGCACAAGAGGATTCTGGCCTAAATAACACTGGAAATGAGTGGAATGTGTAGGACTAAAGGAAACATAAATTGAACATAAGCACTGTACTTTAAGTAATAAAATTGTTTCCAACAGGACTATGGGTTATAAGTTCTGAGATACTATATATTACCTTATAATTGAACAATTAATTTAATGGATGATAGCTGATAGGCATGAGGTTTCTCACTTTTGGAATGGAGGTTTACAGACAAGCAAGGGGAGGAGGCTGGAATGGTCTGTGTGGTGATGAATTAGGGTTGATGACATTATTAACTTATGTTTACTTTAATATAGGTAAAGATAGTTACATATAGAAAAATGTACTCACATAGTACATGCCTACATTTCCTTGCTTTGTCCCCTAATAGAGTGCAGATGCAATGATACCTCACATACCAATGGGCACACCTAAGAAACACATCTTGGTTTTTAATATAATTTTCTGATAAGAGAAACTAGGGCTCCTTGGAGAAATGTTTGATTCTAGGACTGGGGAAAGAAATATGCAATATGAACCTGGAGCATTTTGCAGAGTCAGAAAGGAACAAAGTTTGAAAACGCACACATGCACACATGCAAGAAAAGAGGCACAGGAGTGTGTGAAAGAGGCACAGGAGGCAACTGAAAGAATCCCCAATATCTAACAATGCCTCTACTTGAATAGAAAGATTAATAAAATAGTACTGAATTGTAGCTCAAAGTATAAATACACATTCTGTAACTTAATATTGATTCAAATAAATATTGGATAAATAAAACAATGTAGAAAAAGAGACAATTCACATACATCAATGGAATGTCAATAATGTATGTAGATACTCAGTCCCCAAGGACAAGAAAATTGAGTTTCCACTCCTTAAGTGTGAACCAAGTAGAATGACTTCCTTCCAGAGTGTAGTTATGGAGAGAGAGAAAAAATAACTTTACACTACTTCATCAAGATGATCAATGTCAACACTGACAGGCATGGTCATAGTATATATTCATGAAATGATATAATGAGAATGAGATTTTACCTCTGTGACCATCTTCTCATAAACTCATAACTCCATTCTTTTTTTCTTTTTCCCAGTACTTTGAGGTTGAACCCAGGACCTCACAAATGCTAAGCAAGTGCTCTACTATAGAACTGCACCCCCAGCCCCTTTTTTATTTTTTATTTTGAGACAAGGTATTGCTAAATGGCACAAGCTGCCTCTGGCCTTGCCTCTGGCCTCGAACTTATGATCCTCCTGCCTCAGCCTTCTGAGTCAATCAGATTGCAGGCATTTGACAAGGCACCCAGGTTCCTTCTAATCATAAGAAAATCACCTGATGAATCCCAATCTGTGGGCATTCTGCATAACACTCTACTAGTACTTTCTAATCGGGAGAAGGACATGGAGGAAATCCACTCCCAAATCAATCCTGACACAGTCAGCCATTGAAAACCCTATGAGGTTCACTATGAGTTGGATCTGACTTGATGGCACCTAATAAGAAGTACTTTCTAAAAGATAAGCATTATGTAAAAATGAGGGAATTGGGCAAAGAATAAGTTTTATTTAGTAACATTGTATTGGTTCATTAGTTGGGATACATGGGCCACAGAAATACAACATGTTAAAAATAGGAGAAGCTGTGTGTAGGGTATATGAAGACTCTACCATTTTCACCACTCTTCTGCAAACCTAATACTATTATTTGGCTGCAGCTGTACCACTGTGGCATCAGATCTTGGAAGTTAAGCTGGGTCAGACCTGGTTAGTACTTGGATGGGAGACAGCATGGGAAAACCAGGTGCTGTACTCTTGGGAGAAGGAACTGACAACCCACTCCCAAAACAATCAGCCTTAGAAAACCTATGAATAGCAGAAAGTACTAACAATAGTGCCAGGCAGGGTACAACATCCAGCAGTGTTTCATCTGTTGTTCATAGGGTCGCTATGAGTTGGACTGACACCTATTAACCCCAATACTATTTTAATACTATTATTTTAATTACTATTCAGTTTATTAAAATATATAAAACTTACAAGTACCCACTTAAGAAGTCAATGAAAATTGATAAACTTCTGGTCAGATTGATAAGGGAAATAGGGACAAATTTCCAAAATTAAGACTCAAAGAAGAGACATCATGATAGATATTATAATTGCTATATGGTCTTTATGTCCAAAAATTTGACAATTTGGATGAAATCAATAAATCCTTTGGGAGACACAAACAATCAAAGCTCACTTAAGAAATAGAAATAGTCCATATCCCTGTGCCTACTTAAAAAATTCATAGTTAACAATGTACAAAGAGAACCAGGTCCAGATGGTCTCACTGGTGCATTGTATCTGGCATTATAATAGAAATGGCACCAGTTCTACATAAACTCCTCCAGAAATTGTAAAGGGAAAAGTCTCTGTGTGCATAAAAAAGCTATGTAGTAAATCTCAGTCACATTTGTCATAATAGAATGTTTTGGTTTCTCACTTGGAGTGTGCTCAGACTTCTATTAAGTTTTGTTATCAAGTTTACAAATCCACAACATATTAAGATCAAAATAATAATTGTGAAGGAGAGAAGTGATTTAGTATTAGAGGCTAGAACACTGAAAACTATAAATGGTAAATAATAGGAACAAACTCAAAAATCATAATATATGTTTTTGTCTTTTGAGAATTACAACTTTTTATACATCTTTTTTCTTTTTTACCTTTTCAACTTTTTATTTGTAATTTTTAATGTACAATGTAATGGATCTCATTATGACGTTTCCATATACGCATTTCATTATACATTGCTCACCTTAACTTGTCCCTTACCCTCTCATGACCCTCCTCCCCCATCCCCCCCTTTCCCACCAATGGTTTCCTTTGTACTTGCATGTCTTTTTCTGTGACTGTATCTATCTATATATGTACATCCTTATTTTTCTATAAAGGCAACACGTGATATTTTCATTTTTACCCATTATGTTTTCTTCTGCCTGTTCCCCTTTTCTTTAGTTGATTGTCTTTCCCTACTTAAATCTTGTCTGCTTTCATGATCTGTGTTTTAATATTGAGAGAAAACTTATGAGATAAAGCTTGTGATATTTATCTTTCTGGGTCTGGCTTACTTAATTCTTTTAAAATGATGATCTCTAGTTCCATCCGTTTTCCAGTGAATGCCATGATTTTGTCATTCTTTATGGCTGAAAAAAAACCTCCATGGTTTATATATACTACAGTTTCCTTATCCATTCATCTGTTAATAGGCATTTAGGCTGATTCAATATCTAGGCTAGCCTGCAGCCATAGCTCTGTGGCTTCCGATCCCATCAGATCTTGGAAGCTAAGCAGGGTCGGGCCTGGTTAGTACTTCGATGGGAGACTGCCTGGGAACACCAGGTGCTGTAGGCTTGGGAGAAGGACCTGGCAACCCCCTCCCAAAAATCAATCTGCCATTGAAACCCCTATGAACAGCAAGGAAGCACTGACAATAGTGTTTCCCCTGTTGTATATGGGGTCGCTATGAGTAGGATACCAACTTAACAGCACCTAACAACAACAACAACATATCTTGGCTATTGTGTATAATGCTGCAATAAACATGGATGAGCAGGTATCTCTATGGTAGATTAATTTATATTCCTTTGGATATATACCCTGAAGCAGGATAGACATGTCATATGGCAGGTCTATTTTTAGTTTTTTGAGGAACTTCCATATTGATTTCCATAGTGACTGCACCAACCTGCCTTCCCATCAGCAGTGTATGAGGGTTTCTTTCTCCTCACATCCTCACCAGCATTTGTTGTTTGTTTTGTTGTTGTTAGCCATTCTGACTGGAGTAAGATGGTATCTCAGTGTAGTTTTGATTTGCATTTCCCTGATGGCTAAGGTTGTTGAACATTTTTTATACAATTGTTGGCCATGTGTATTTCTTCTTTTGAGAAGTCTTTGTTCAGTTATTTTGCCCATTATTTGATTGGATATTTTTCGTTTTTGGTGTTTCATTTTTTGAGCTCTTTATATACTCTAGATATTAGTCCCCTGTCCGATGTGTAGCTGACAAAGATTTTCTCCCATTCTGTAGGTTATCTTTACACTCTGATAATTGTGTCCATTGCTGTGCAAAAACTTTTTAATTTTATGCAATCTCATTTGTCAATTCTTGCTATTGTTTCCTGTGCTTTTGAGGTCCCATTCAGGAAGACTTTGCCTATGCCTATGTCTTGAAATGTTTCCCCCATGTTTTCCTCTAGTAGTTTCAAAATTTTAGGTTTTACATTAAAGTCTTTGATCCATTTTGAACAGATTTTTGTACAAAGTGAGAGAGAGAAATCTAATTCCAGTCTTCTGCATGAAGATATCCAGTTTTCCCAACACCATTTGTTGAGAAAGGCATCTTTTCTATAACTTATTTTTTTCTTTTTTTTTAAATTGGACATTTTTAATGTACACCTTAATGTGATTCATTCTCACATGCTTTTCATTGTGGCATTTACATATATATGCATTTTGATGTACATTATTCATATAGGTGCCCCCTTACCCTCATGTATTCTTCCCCCCACCCTCTCCATCTAAGTCTTTTCTATCATTTACTTGGTAATATGTACTTGGGTTCCAGTTCTGTTTAAGATAGAAACTTTTCCTGTAGCGAACTTTGTTATTATCTTGTCAGAACAATCACATGCATTTTCTAGACCATTTATATTGATGCCATTCTTAGCTTTTTTTTTTCTGTTTTGTTTTGATCCGACCTTTGAATAGGATGTTTCCTCCTTATAATTTTGATTCAAGTCCCACATATGAGTGAGAACATGTGGTGTTTCTCTTTCTGAGCTTGGGTTTGTTCACTTAAAATAATTTTCTCTAATTCCATCCATTTTGCTGCAAATAACCTTATTTCACTTTTTGTGATTGCTGAGTAGTATTCCATCGTGTATATGTAACATAGTTTTTTTATCCATTCTTCTGTTGAAGGACACTTTGGTTGATTCCATATCCTTGCTATTGTGAAAAGTGCAGCTTTGAACATGGAGATGCAGGTGTCTCGGTGGTATGATGACCCATCTTCCTTTGGGTAAATTTCCAGTAGTGTTATAGCTGGGTCATATGGTAGATCTATTTTCAGTTTTTTAAGATATCTCCATATTGATTTCCACAGTGGCTGGACCAATTTACAGGTCCACCAACAATGTAATAGTGTTCCTTTTTCACCACAACCTTGCCAGCATTTGTTATTTGATTTACTGATTTTGGCCATTCTTACTGGTATAAGGTGAAATCTGAGAGTGGTTTAAATTTGCCTTTCCATAATAGGTAGGGATACTGAGCATTTTTTCATGTGTTTCATGGCTTTATGGACCTCTTCATTTGAGAACTGTCTACTCAGTTCCTTTGCCCATTTGTGTATTGGGTTATTTGTTTTTTGGGGGAGTTTTTTTCTTGAGTTCTTTATAAATTCTAGTAATTAGACCTTTATCTGATGTATAAAATGCGAAGATTTTTTCCCATTCCATGGGGGTTTCCTTGACTCTGTTAATTGTTTCTTCTGCTGTGCAGAAGCTTTTCAATTTCATGTGATCCCATTTATCTATTCTTGTTGCAATTTCTTGAGCAATTGGAGTCCTATTAAGGACATACTTTCCTATGCCTATATGATGGACTGTATTGCCTATCTTGCCTTCTATAAGTTTTAATGTTTCTGGTTTTATGTTGAAATCTTTTATCCATTTTGAGTTAACTCTCATGTATATTGAGAGATGTGGGTTTGCTTTCATTTTTCTGCATGTGGATCACCATGTTTCCCAGCACCATTGTTGAAAAGGCTGTCCTTTTTCCAGTTTACTTGCTTTGTTCCTTTGTTGAAAATAAGGTGGCTACAGGTGTGTTGAGGTATATCTGGGTCTTCTATTCTGTTCCAGATGTCTACGGGTCTATTTTTGTGCCAGTACCAAGCTGTTTTTGCAACCACTGCCCTGTAGTATAGCTTGAAGTCAGGGATTGTGATTCCACCTGTATTAGATTTGCAGCTTAAAAGTGTTTTGGCTATACGTGGTTTTTTGTGGTTCCATATGAATTTTTGGATCATTTTTTCTATTTCTGTAAAGTCAGTCAGTGGAATTTTAATGGGTCTTGCATTAAATCTATAGATTGCTTTTGGTAGGATAGCCATTTTTACTATATTAATTCTCCCTATCCAGGAGAAGGGGAGGTCTTTCCATTTTTCAGTGTCATCTGCTATTTCTTTCTTTAATGTTTTGAAATTTTCCTTGTAGAGATCTGAAGAGTCTTTGGTTAGATTGATTCCAAGGTATTTAATTTTCTGGTGGGCTATCATGAATGGTAGTTTTTCTGAAATTTCCTTCTCTTCCTGTTTGGAATTGGTGTAAAGAAAAGTTATTGATTTTTGTGTGTTAATTTTGTATCCTATGACTTTGCTGAAGGAGTTAATTAGATCCAGAAGTTTTCTGGTTGAGGTTTTGGGGTCTTTCAGGTACAAGATCATATCATCTGCAAATAAGGATTATTTGACCTCTTCCTTGCCAATCTGTATCCCTTTGATTTTTCTCTCTTGTCTGATTGCCTTGGCCAGGACTTCAATTACTATGTTAAATAGAATGGGAGAGAGAGGACATCCTCGTCTTGTTCCATATCTAAGAGGAAATGGTTTCAGTTTTTCTCCATTTAATATAGTGTTGGCTGTAGGTTTGACATAAATGGCTTTTATGAAATTAAGGTATTTGCCTGTTATACCGATCTTCTCCAGTGTTTTTATCATGAAAATGTGTTGAACTTTGTCGAAGGCCTTTTCACCATCAATTGAGTTAATCATGTGGTTTTTGTTTGCCAGTTTCTTGATATGATGGATTACACTGATTGATTTCCATATGTTAAACCAGCCTTGTATCTGTGGTATAAATCCCACTTGGTCATGGTGGATAATCTTTTTTATATGCTGCTGGATTCTGTTTGCCAGAATTTTATTAAATATTTTTGCGTCTAGATTCATAAGGGAGATGGGTCTGTAATTCTCTATCTTAGCTGAATCTTTTCCTGGTTTAGGTATCAGAGTTATGGTAGCTTCATAGAATGAATTTGGGAGTGTTCCTTCCTTTTCTATTTTTTTGAATAATTTGAGGAAGACAGGTATTATATCTTCTTTAAAAGTTTGGTAAAACTCTGCTGTGAATCCATCAGGACCTGGGCTCTTCTTTGTTGGGAGACTTTTAATTACCTTTTCTATTTCTGTATATGTAATGGGCTTGCTTAAGTCAGTTATGTCTTCTGGGGTTAGCTTTGGTAGGTCATATGTGTTAATAAATTTGTCCATTTCTTCTGCATTTTCATATTTTTGGGAATGCAGTCTCTCATGGTAATCCCTGACAATTTTCTGTATTTTGTTGGAGTCGGTGGTTATGGATCCGTTGTCTTTCATAATCTGTACTATTTTGGATTTTTCCTTTTTCTTTTTGATGAGGTTAGCCAGAGGGATGTCTATTTTGTTAATCTTTTCAAAGAACCAGCTCTTAATCTTATTAATTTTTTGAGTTATCTCTTTGGATTCTAATTGAGATATTTCTCCCTTTATTTTTGTAATTTCCTTTTGGGTGTTCCTTTTAGGCTTGATTATTTTCTAGTGTCTTAAGGTATTTTTGACATCTTTGTCAAATATCAGGTGGATGTAGCTATCTGGGTTTATTTCTGGGTCCTCTATTCTGTTCCATTGGTCTACATGTCTTTTTTTGTGCCAGTGCCATGCAGTTTTTGTAACTATAGCTTTGTAATATAATTTGAAATCAGGTATTGGGATTCCCCTGCATTGTTATTTCTGCTCAGGATCATGTTAGCAATTCAGGGTCTTTTTGCGCATCCAAATGAATTTTTGGATTGTTTTCTCTATTTCTGTGAATAATGCCTTTGGGATTTTGATAGGGATTGCATTCAATCTATGTATTGCTTTCATTTGTTGTTGTTGTTAGGTGCTGTTGAGTCAGTATCCGACTCATAGCGACCCTCATAGGTTTTCAATGGCTGACTGTTTCGGGATTGCCTTGAGAGTAGGTTGCCACGTCCTTGTCCTTCTCCCATTTTGCAGTGCTGGGGATCAAACTCCAGACCTCAGAGACTGCAGAGCAGTGCTCTACCAACTGAGCTAAATCCCAGCCCCTTGCTTTCGGTAATATTGCCATTTTCACAATATTCTTTCGATCCATGAGCATGGGAGATCTTTCCACCTTCTGGTGTCCTCAATTTCTTTCTAAAGTGTTTTGAAGTTTTCATTGTAGAAGTCTTTCAATTCCTTGGTTACATTTATTCTCCTATATTTTATTTATTTTAAAGCTATTGTGAACCTGTTTTCTTGGTTTCTCTCTCTGCCTTTCATTATTGGTATAAAGAAAAGCTACTCATTTTTGTATGTTAATTTTGTAACTTGCTACATTGCTAAAAGTCTTTATCAGCTCTGAGAGCTTTCTACTGGCATCATTTGAGTCTTTTAAGTTCAAGATCATGTTGTCTGCAAATAGGGTTAATTTGACTTCTTCCTTTCCTATTTGGATCCCTTTTATTTCTTTCTCTTGTCTTATTGCTGTGGTTAATTTTTCACTTACTACATTGAACAACAATGGAGACCAGTGGACACATTGCCTTGCTCCTGATTTTAGAGGAAATGCTTTCAGTTTTCCCCATTTAATATGATGTTGGCTGGAGCTTTTTCACATACTGCCTTTATTGTGTTGAGGTATGTTCCTTTAACTCCTGGTTTCTTCAAGGCTTTTATAATAAAATGCTGTTGAACTCTGTCAAAGGTCTTTTCTGCATCTATTTCTAGTATCATAAGCTTTCTGTTTCTAAAGCCTAATTTTATGTTGTACTTTATTATCTTGTGTATATTTAAACAGCCTTGCATCCCTGAAGTGAAACCAATATCATCATAATGTATGATCTTTCAAATATGTTGTTGAAGTTGATTTGCAATATTTTATTAAGGATCTTCAAATCTAAGTTCATTACAGATATTGATCTGTGGTTTTCCTTTTTTGCTGTATTCTTCTTGGGTTTTGCTATAGAATGATTGTGGTAGTGTTCCTTTCATTTGTATTTGTGGAGTAATTTGAGGAGCATTGGTATTAATTCTTCTTTAAAGATTTTGTAGAATTCAGTAGGGAATCCACTTGGTCCTATGCTTTTCTTTGTTGGGAGACTCTTTATCACTTCTTTGATCCCACTGTATGTTATAAATTCATTAAAGTTGTTTATATCCTCTTGACTTAATTTCATTAGGTTATATGTGTCTAGTAACTTATTCATCTCATCTAATATTTTATATGTCTTAGAAGGCATATATCTCAATGTCTTAAACTCAAAACAATTTTTGAATGACAAAAAGGCAATCTAATTATTTCAGATGGCTCAATATTTTGAATACTCAGAAAGTTTATGTCAAATAACAAGAGCACACTCCATGTATTGTGCATGGACATAGAATGTTATTATTATTATTTTATTATAATTATTTTATTTAAATTAAATTATTTTCCAAAATTCCATGGCCTCTTCAATAAGAATATGTCATATTTTACTCCAGAAGTCCAACAAACATGAAATTTACACTATAATTTAGAAAACTAGAGTTTAGAAAAGTTAAGGTCTTTATTGTTATCTACAAGATTTAATGACCCATAGTAAAGATTTATGTAAGGGAAATTTACAGAGGAGGACATTACCAAATTTAAGCAATATTCCATACATCTTTTGCATTAGCCCTTGTTTTCAAAATATAATTAGTTTAAATTTTAATCCAGTTGTAAATATTATATTCAGCTAACTTGGAAAGTGATTTTTTTGTCACTGGAAACTAAGTTTTTCATTACCTTAATTGTGTTTGCAAAAGATCAATACCTCTAACACTAAAAGTAAAAATTCCAACAGTAGAGAAAAACATTTTCAAGTTCTATATAAATTGCATTTTTGAGAGTTGAGCTACAATATAGATTCAGAGTAAGAGAAATAAAGGAATATGTGGCTAAAGTAAACATACTTTCTACTTGAAAAGAAGTCAATTCACTTAACTAAAAAATATTAAGGAAGTAAAATTCTCAGTGACCTACTATACCCTATCATTTTTTCTTCATTACTAATATCGATGAAAAGCAAATATTTCAAGTTTTATAGCAGAATAAAAACAAACATATTGAAACTGAATAAATTAAAATCAATGTTTGCTTCACATCTTATAGTGAAAATACATAGACATAAATGTATTACATGAGCTAGTTCATCTTCAAATTATAAAGGATGGCCTATTTCTTAATAATTTCTTTTAAACTTAAAGAAAAGGGTGACAGTAGTTGTGAATTAAGATTGAAGATCTTTTAAAGTATCTTTTCTATAGGAAAGGTTTTAAGAATATTTTCCCCTAGTTGTATGCTAACACTTTAATCATAGCAGATGCAATTTGTTTTGAAGTACCTGTTATAACTGTCACAGGAGATAAAATTACAGTTTTATTGGATCCCTAAAGTGTGATGTCAAAAACCCCCATTTCCTGCAGAAGAATCACCCTTTCTTGACCCAGTGTTTCACATGATCACAAAGAGAATCATGGGAACAATTAAAGGGATATTTATAAATGCTATTCCTGAATTTTAGTAGAAAACTATGAGAATCTAAGAACAAAGCTAAGAAAATGTTTAAGAGTAATTTGAATAGACTTAATTTTAGTAATAAAAATTTAAAAGCTATGAACAGAAATGCTAACTTTTTATGGTCACGTATGTAACATTATAATTTTATGTTTTATCTACATATTTACAGTGATTGTAAGTTTATCCAAAAGTTGTTGAGTTCAATATTACATTTTGTTTAAAGCATTGTGCATGTGCACATCATGTGTCTGTTGTAGGAATTTATTACAAAATATTCATTCATTCACTTAATAGACATTAGGCCAAGTTAGGCCTTTTACAAGTGCTACTATTATAGGCATTTTGTACATTCATTCTGATGCATATATAAGAAATTTTATCTAGTTCATGGCTCTAGTAGTAGAAATATTGGGTTATAAAGGTAGTGCCTCTTAAAATTGACTGATGATGATTTTTTCAAAGTCATAACAGAATTACATTTAGAACTACCAGAAAACATAAGTTCTAATTATGCCATGTTACTGCCAACACTTGGTATAGCTATATTTTATAAACTGCACCAATTCTGTATATATATATATATATATATATATATATATATATATATATATATTCTTGTGTTATTTGTTTAGCCTTATTTGTGAAATTTTTATGAAATTATTTCACTCATATTCAGTGGACTATCATTTTTGGAATTGTTTTGTAAGTGTTCTTTATACATATTTAATACAAGTCATGATGTCAATTATTTGCATTTGAAATATTTTCTTTCATTCTATGTCACACATTTTTACTCTTAGTTTATCCCTCTAGGGAAGATTCAATTTAGCTCCATTTATAGATTTGTTCTTCCATTATTTAATTTGTGCCACATTTAAATTCTTCCTCAACCTGAGTTCACAAAGGTGCTGCATAATTTGAAATTGATTTTTGTACTTGTTACAGGTCCAAATTTATTACATTATTCTATGAAGTATAATTTCCCAGGCTACTCATTTAAATACCTGTCATTTCCTCACTGATAACCAATATTAGTCTCTTATATATTTCTGAGTTACTTCATAATTAATAGTATAAGCACCTTATCCATCCTCCATTTTAACAATAGGCTGGTTATGGAATGCTAGTATTTGAAGTCTCCATGACAAATCTACATTGATTAGGCACAAAGTAAGAAGAGAATATTTTTTTGGAGACACAGTCTTTATATGTAGCTCAGGCTAGGCTCAAACTTACGATTCATTTGTCTCAGCCTCCTGAGTGCTAGGATTACAGGTGTGTGTCCCCATGCCCAACTGAGAATTTGTATTATAATGATTAAGAACATTGTATCTAAAATCAGTATGACTGGCTTTAAATTCTTCTGTCATTAATTATGTGTGTGATCTTGATATTATTTAAGCTTCTTTTTCAGTTTCCTCTTCATCATAATGGGAGTAATAATAGTAATAATATTCACTAACATTTATTGGGCTTTTAGTATGTGTACAATCCTATTTGAAGTACTACATTTATATAGTGAGTTGCCTAATTTTTGCAATATTATGGAACAGGTTCCTAGCTATTATATTAATTTGACTACCCTCATTTGACAGATTCATTATCTGAGCCTAAGAATATTTAAATCATTTTCTTGTAGATATTCATTTAGTAAGTGTAGAAGCTGAGATTCATAACCAGGCAGTCTGATGCCAGACTTTGTGTTTTTAACTCTGAAGAGGAACTCAACTTTTGTCATTCTCTAATGTTTCCTATCTCAGTGATTATATTTCCAATTGCCTAATCCAGAAATCCGAGTACCATCCTTGTCACTTCCTTGGTTCACATTTCTTCCTACATATCCCACCAGAGTATCCTATTAATTTTAACTAATTTAGAACCATTTTCTCTATATATTGACACTACCCTAGGAAAAGATCACCATCATCTTTCACCATTACTACCATATATTCATACAAGTTCACCATATGTGCACTCTTCTCCCTCTTTCAATATCTACTCCCATCCCAAAGTTAGAGTGATTTTTTTAATCACTCTACTCAGTGTCAACAACAACAATCAGTGATCATGACATATGTTACCTAGGAGTAACATTCTGGCCCACTCTCATTGATTAGGTGGGAGAATATCATTATATTATACAACATCATAAATATGAATGTTGATGTTGGGGAAGAAGGAAGAAATTCCGAATGTAAATTTGGTGGTAAGGAAGAGCATTGAAATTTAAACTAAACTTAAGTTCTTATTTCGCGACCAATTAGATATATGACCTTGGCTGCATCATTAAATCTCTCTGGTTTGCCCATCTTTAAAATGTGTGCTTAAATGAGGTAATTTCTAAAACAGTATTTACTTTGATGTTTTATATTATATATTTATGATTTTATAGTTTTATAATTACATACATACATTGGGGTAGAGAGAGGTAGAGAGGGGGGAGAGAAGGGAGATATTTCTTTGTAGTCCAGGTTGACCTCAAACTCAGGATCCCCCTGCCTCAGTCTCCCAAATGCTATGACTACAAGTGTGTGTCACCACACCAGGCTGTCTGCTTATATTTTAAAATAAAAGAAATAACAAAACATTGTCCATGTAGGGGAAACTCGGGTTTGTAACTGCTTTATACAAACGGATTGTGTATTTTCTTCATGGTGATAATCATATTGCCTGAATGGCAATTTCATAAGATGTTGAACAACCAGATATATATCTTGAAAACCAAAATCATAGGAACTTCATTCAACCTAGAGAAGACTAGCAATTCAAGGCTGTTTAATTTTATGAAAATCAAACATTCAATGAGCATTCTCGGTTCCTCTTTGCTCTATTCTTTTGTTTCAAGCTGACATTTACAAGGGTAAACTTTATTTTATTTCTTTCCTCTCCTTCAAATAAATGCTTGTGACAAAAACAAATGTGGATATTTTTAGATCTGATTTAGGACATAGTAGGCTATTGGATATATGCATCTGACCCTATATCCAATAAAAATAAATTGATGTCAATGACAAATAGTGGTATATGACAGATGTGTTTATCAAGGTTGTGAAGCATTATTGTGAGTGGCTTGTGGGAATGTAAGTAGGAGTGATGGGATGAAACTAAGCCAATGAATACACAACCTAGACATCAGGACAAATGCCTTAACAGTGCTTTGGGGAAATTGTGAGATATCATTTCTTTCAGTACCTTCAAAACTTATTTTGCAACCGAAGTAGGGATGGTGAAAACAGATTTATGAATCTCCCCTCACATTTGATGCCAATCAACAGAAATGGAGTTATAATTTTGAAATGATCTTTTGAAAAAAAGACTTGCCATGGACATTAATGCCCTTTATCCTTACATTTATTGTTGTTGCAAGGTGCCCTCAAGTCAAGTATGACTCATAGCGACCATATGCGCAACAGAAAGAAACACTCTCTGATAATGTGCCAGGCACATGATCTTTTATATGTTTAATTCTATTGTTGCTGATACCTGTGCAAATCCATCTAGTTGAGGGTTTTCCTTTTTTCCATTGACCAATCATTCTCCAAACATGATGTATTTCTTTGGAGATTGGTTCCTCATTACTACATGCCAAAATATGTAAGATGCAGTCTAGATAGCCTTGCTTCCAGGAACCACTCTGATTGTACCTCTTCTAGGACAGATCTGTTGGTTCTTTTGGCATCCCATGGCATATTCAATATTCATCTCCAACACCATACTTCAAAAGCATCAATTTTTGTCCTGTCTCCCTTATTTAATATCCAGGTTTCACAAGTATATGTTACAACTGAAAATACCATGACATGAGTTAGGCACACCTTCATCTTCAATGTGACATCTTTACTTTTCAACACTTTAAAGAGGTTTTTTGCAAAAGCTTTTCTCAATGCAGTGAGTCTTTTTGATTTCTTGGCTCTTGCTTCTAAAGTGCTGATGGTAGAACCAGTAAATAAAAAACTTTGACAATCTCAATCTTTTCTCCATTTATGGTGAACTTGCATACTGACCCAGCGGTAAGGATTTTTGTTTTTTGAGGTTTAGGCACAATCCATACTGAAGGCTGTCTTCTTTGATCATCATTGGTCAATGTTTCAAATCCTCTTCACTTTTAGCAAAGAGAGTTGTGTCATCTGCACAATGCAAGTTGTTATTGAGTGTTATTCCAATCCTGATGCTATGTTCTTCATCATAAAGTCCAGCTTCTCAGATTATTTGTTGAACATAGAGATTGAAGAGGTATGGTGAAAGGATATAGCCCTGACACACCTTTCTCAACTTTAAATCAGGCAATATTTCCACGTATTTTTCAAACAACTACCTCCTAATTCATGTACATATTCCTCATATGTATAGTTATGTACTCTGGCATTATCATTCTTTGTGATGTTATCCATAATTTGTTATGATTCACACAGTCAAATTCCTTTGCATAGTCAATAAAACAAGGAAAGACATATTTTTGGTGTTCTCTAATTTTAGCTAATATCCATCTGTCATCAGCAATGATGTCCCTTCTTCCACATCCTCTACTGAATCTCGCTTGATTTCCAGGACTTCCCTGCTAATATACTGCTGCAGTTGATGATGAATGACCTTTAGCAAAATTTTCTTTCCATGTGATATTGATGATATCATTCAATAATTTCCACTATTTGTTGGATACCCTTTCTTGGGTACAGGTAAAAGTATGGATCTCTTCCAGTCAGTTGGCCAGGTAGCTGTTTTCTAAATCTCTTGGCATAAACAATTGAGCACCTCCAGTTCTGCAGCTATTTGTTGAAACATCTCAGTTGGTATTCTATCAATTCCTGGAGCCTTGTGTTTCATTAATTCCTTCAAAATAGCTTCCATTTCATCCTTCAGTACCATTAGTTCCTGGTCATATGCATCCTCTTGAAATGATTGGTCATCGACCAATTCCTTTTGGTATAATGACTCAGTCTATTCCTTCCATCTTTTTTTGATATTTCCTGTATTGTTTATTTTCCCTATAGAATCCTTCATTATTATCACTTGAGGCTTGCATATTTTTCTTCAATTTGTTAAACTTAAGAAAAACTGATCATGTTCTTCCCTTTCAGTTTTCTATCTCCACCTCTTTGCATATGTCATTATAGTATTTGATACTGTCTTCTTGAGCTGCCCTTCGAAATCTTCTGTTTTGTTGTTTAACTTCATCATGTTTTCCTTTTAGGCTAGATGCTCAACGTTTAAGGGCAAGTTTCAGAGTCTCTTTTAACATATAATTTCATCTTTTCTTTTTACTTTTAATTTCAATAAACTTTTGCTTTCCTCATAAATGATGTCTTTGATGTCATGCCACAACTATTCTGGTCTTTGGTCATTAATGTCTAATGCATCAAACCTGTTATTGAAGTTGTATCTGAAATCAGGCGGGGAATACTCAAGGTCATTCCTTGGTTTTCATACTCCTGTTTTAATTTTCTTCAGTTTCATTTTGAAGCTGCATATGAGCACTTGACAATCTGATCCACAATCAGCCCCTGGTCTTGTTCTGATATTTGATATTGAGCTTGCCCATAGTCTCTTTCCACAAATGTATGCAATTTAGTCACTGTGTTTTCCATCTGGTGACTTCCATGTGTATAGTCACTCTTTATGTTGGTAAAAAATGTATTTGCAATTTAAACGTCATTTGTATGACAAAAATCTACCATGCTATCTTCAGCATTATTTCTTTCACCAAGACCATATTTTCCAACTCCTGAGTCTTCTTTGCTTCCAATTTTTGCATTCCAGTAACCAGTAATTTTCAGTACATCCAATTTACATGTTAAGTCTATTTCAGATTGAAGAAGCTGGTAAAAAAGTTACCCACCTTCATTTCTAGCCTGAGTGGTATTTGTGTAGATTTGAAAAATAGTCTTATCAACTGACCTTCCTTGTAGGCATATGGATGTTAATCTATCACTGTACTTCATTGTACTTCATTGTACTTCAGGACAGATCTTGAGATGCTTTTTTAAATGATGAATGGATCCCCATTTCTCTTTAATCTCTCATTCCCAGCATAGTAGACCATATGATTATCTGTTTAAAATGGCCCTTATCATTTTAGCTCAATAATCCCTATAATGTTGATGTTTATTTGCTCTATTTCCCTCTAGGTGATTTCTAGTTCCCCTAGATTCATGCTATGTACATCCCAGGTCCAATTATTAATGGATATTTACAGTTGTTCCTTCTTATTTTTAGTCATGCCACATCAGCAATTAGAGGCCCCTGGGGCTTTACTCTATTTCTGTCATTAAGGTTGATTCTACTTTAAGGAGGCATCTCTTCCCCACTCATATTTTGAGTGCCTTCCTATCTGGGGGGCTCATTTTCCAGCACTATATCTGACATGCTTCTCTGATAATCATAGGGTTTTTAATTGCTAATTATTTTGGGAGTGTGCTGCCAGGTCCTTTTCCCTAGTTTTTGTTAGTTCGAAAACTCAGCTGAAACTTTTCCTCCATGATGACCCTGCTGGTATCTGTAATACTGGTAGCATAGCTTGCAGTATCACCACAACATGCAAGCCCCCATAGTATGAAATTGACAGACAAATGGGGGGGTTCCTTATATTTATTCTGTGAAAAATGTTGCTTGCTTACTTCTTTGTGTAACTTCTTTTCCTCCCTGTAATTATTCAATTTTTCATCACATATGAAGAAATATCTTCAGGTGCATTCTAGTAAAGTCTTAGTTGTTATGACTTGCTACAACACTTTGCATTTTTATTTTTACGTACTACTTAACAGTTATCAAACATTTGTACTAACCACATAGTTATCTGTGTTAGGCAGAAAACTGACTCCATGACTACCACCAAATATGTCCAAGGAACCTGTGAATATGCTGCCTTACATGGCAAAAGGGAGTTCACAGATATAGTTGATAGTAAAGATCAGATGGCAAGCTTATCCTGCAGTTTTGCATCACACACAGTCACACAATTCCTTAAAAGAAGAATCATTTCCTAAAAGTGATCATAAAGAGCTTCTCAGAAAAAAAAGATACTAATTGGGCTTTCAGATTGAAGAAGTGTCACAAGCCAAGAAATGCAGTCAGTTTTTAGAAGGTGGAAAATGCAAGAGAACAGTGTTTCCCCTAGATTTTCAGAATGGAATGCAGCTCTACAAATGCTTTGTTTGTATCTCAATGGAACTCATGTCAGCCGTCTAATGTACAGAGCTAATATTAATAAATTTTCACTATTTTAAACCACTAAGTTTGTGACAAGTTCATGGCAGTAATAGAAAACTAAGAATATATAAGCTCCTCACTAGAACCAATTTTTCCTTTTGGTATGCCATTGATGAAAATATCTCCAAATTTTTCTTTTCCATTTATTCATTCATTTTCCATTTGATGCTTTTTCATATTTACATATAGCTAGTTTTAATTAAGAGCAAGGGCTATAAAAACAGATAAGGCATATTCCAGGTTAAAATCTAAAATTCAAACACATGGTTTTACTAAAGCAATATAGTGAATGTATGTAAGTTTCATTGCTCTTATAAATAATCAGAAGAAGTAATTGTTTTTAGGCTGGATTAAGTGATGAAAGCAGAGTCAAAGAAGTGAAACTTGAATTGAGATGTAAAGGTTGAAAGGGCTGGAGTTTATCTCAGTTGGTAGAAGTGGTCCTCTGTGTTCTGAGGCCCTATGTTTCAGCACTGCATAAAATGGGAGAAGGACTTGGTAGCCTACTCCCCAAACAACCCCAAACAATCAGCCTTTCAAAACCCTACGAATATCAGGGGAGCATTGATAATAGTGCCATGCAAGGCACAGTGTCAGGGAATTTTTCATTCTGTTGCACATGGGGTCACCATCAGTTGGGCTTGAATCAACAGCACCTAACTACAACAATTACAGAGAAAAATAAGAAAAAACTATATGGATCTAACTAGAGAAATGAGATGAGCAAAGGCAAGTGATATGAATGACTTGGTCTAATGTCCTAATGGTTAAATTTTAGCTTGGCTCTTTCATTTATATTAGAATGTTGTTTTCTTCTTAGCATACATACCAACGTGAGAACTATCATGCTTACTCATTGCTGCATCACCAGCACCTAAAACAGTGCTCAGTACCATGTTGGAATTTAAGAAACTCATATTGTAGGTGTGAAAATCTTTTTTTCTTAGTTAGTATTAAAAGAATTTATTTAAATATATAAATATATTAGATGTGGGTTAGTAGACTGAAAATATAATAAAACCTCAGAGACCTACATTATCTTGGAGGATTCAGCAATGTCCACATTTGTCAAAATCTGTTAATGTCTGGCACACAAGCAATAAGACTTGAGTAGTTTGAAAGATTATGTGTAAGTAGATATGATATTATGAAATATTACATTGACCTTACTGTCTTAGTATCTGAAAAATTTACTTCAATATTCAAATAAGAATTTCATCTTTGAATAATTTATTTTTGACAATAGAAGACTATAGTATCTAACATCAAGTTCAATATGCTTGAAATTCTTCAAAACATCTGATTTTAGATGATCTAAAAGTGAAAATATACTCTGCAAACACTCTAACTTTATTATGACTAGGAACAGATGTTCAGCAATATAAATTAATTAAATCTACTTTTTATTACACTGATTAGAGTACTTTAAATCCTCTAATAGATAATTAATTTTTTATATTCTTTAATTTTAGTTTATTATAAAATGAGTATTTGTCTGAATTTTATACTTTTAGACTAGATGTTTTAAAAGATTCTTTCTAAGACATTTTTATTTAAGTAGAGAGATAAATCAAACATAATTTTCAGTTCAAAAATGTTTGTTTCTTATAGCTCATAAGACATTTCAGTTTTTATTAACATCTGCAAACCTATGTTGCAGACAGAAGCCAAATCATTCAAAGGTCAAGTTTTCTCAAATTTCCATTTCAGTTGGAGAGTAAAAAGACCAAGGGATGTGATTTGAGGAAATTAACAATTATATACTTCCGCACTCTAGATTCTGTGTAAAGGACATGAATCCTCGCACCAAGGATGGTTTTCATTGAAGTTAGTAGCTCAGGAGTTATCAAGGTGTTTTGAATACATTGAGTTAATGTGGCAATATATTTCTGAACATAGAATAATCAACTTTATGAAGAAAGAGAAGAAAAACTCACTTAGTCATCTAATAAGGGGGTAGATAATTACTTCCTTCTGAATGAGGTTTAAAAAGAAACACATGAAAGAGAAATATGAAGATGTTCAGCAAAAACACAACATAAAGCTCTATTTCCTTTTTCCTAGAAGCTGGAAGTGTGAATGCAAGATGATTATAAAGTAGATTTCTCTATTCCTCTTCTTTTCTTTTTTGTAAAGAATCAACTATGTCCGTAGACTGAGGAACATGGTTGATCTCATTAAGAATGTTTTATTATAATTTTATTATAGTGATTCAGATATTTTAAACATGTTCAGAATTTCATTAAGTCTATGTCACAGGAGCTTAACTAGAGTGACTCAAGCAAATGTTGAACTGAAAAAAATGTGATCTAAACAATTCTACATAATTTTATGATATTTGGCACAATGTGGACTTGGTACATAATGAACTGTATCCTCGCTTGCTGTGTAAAAACTGTCAGATTGTACTCTTCGAAGAAAGTCAGATTATGCAAGTAACTGGGTTTTAGCCAATCATAGTAGCAGAACTTTCTTCTAATCAGAAAGTGAAAGCGGCCCATAACATGACCATATAAACCAAATTTTGTTGTTGTTGTTAGGTGCCGTCGAGTTGGTATCCGACTCATAGCGACCCTCTGTACAACAGGGGAAACACTATTGTCAGTGCTTCTCTGCTGTTCATAGGGTTTTCAATGGCAGATTGATTTTTGGGAGGGGATTGCCAGGTCCTTCTCCCAAGCCTACAGTTTCTGGTGTTCCCAGGCGTTCTCCCATCCTGGTACTAACCAGGCCCGACCCTGCTTAGCTTCCGAGATCTCACGGGATTGTATGCCACAGAGCTAAGGCTGCAGGCCTAAACCAAATTTTAGCTACAGCCAAATAGGTTTTTTCTGTATGCACTTCCTTTTCTCTGGCTATAAATATAGATGGTTCAAAAAATGTATACATATTTTAAGAAAAGAAAAAATTGTATTAAAATTGTGGTACTCAACATATACCTATAACAAAGGATAAATATAAGTCACATTTGACTTCTGAAATTACGAGAGGTACTCAAAATGGTTACTAAAGCAGAAGAAGCATGACTTGTTTGTGTGTGAATCCCCCTATATTCTCTTGTGCACGTCACACACAGTACTCCCATAGACTTATGAATGTGTACAGTTATTAGATATGATGGAGGTTCTGTTGCACATTCACACCTCCATAGTTCTTACACAGCATTTGAATTTCACATACCACTTCAAAATGGTCTTGTGCTCCTCAAATGACAACCATGCCCAGCCATTTCTTTTGACTGTCCTGTCTGTCACATGGTGGTGTGAGGCATCCTTTGATTCATATTATCCTTTGAATGAATGTCATATTACGCATTGCTACCACAATTCAATTCAATTCAACTTTGAAAAGTAGTACATAGATAACATCACTTAAAATGGGTATACATTTTTTGGCATTCCCAGCACATAGTAAAAAAATTAGGAAAGCCTGAACAAATAGTACAATGATATCTCTTGGTGAAGAAGAGTTTACATCAAAATTTGGCCTATTGAGTATCCATAGGATCATAAATATCTAGTGTCTATAATTTTCTTTAATTTTATATTTTAAGAACATTTTTAATGACAAAATGTTACCTTACCATTTTTCTAGTTAATCAAATAGATGAAAGAAAAATAATAGCTATGACTACTGTAAAGGAGTGGAAAACTTTTTCTCTAGCATAAAAATGATTATATTCCTATAATACTTAAAAGATTCTACTTACTATTCTGGTCAGATTAATATGGCTAGATTAAAATATAGCAATTTGGTGGGTTTTATGTAACAAGATAATTACAGAGAAAATAAAATGATGGAAATTTTTGAAATAAAAATGTAGATCAGGCACCAAAATAAGAAATAACATGTTAATAAGATAGAACGAGGACTTAATGAGAGCATTTACTTATATTTGTTTAGGGATGTATGAAAATTCTTGGAAAATGGAAGGAGATGCCTTGTAATTGCTATGCTGGAAGATTGAATACTTATAAAACTATGATGTTTCTAAAATTACATCATAATTTTAACATTTTGATAATCACAAAATTTATTAAAAGTTTATGTATTAAGTATGGAATTAAAACTGTGAAAGAATTCTGAAACAAAATTGGGAGAATGGACTGTATTTATCTAGGATATCATACACTTTTATAATAGATTATATTCAAATAAAGATTAGCTGAACATCTACAATGAATTACCATTAAATGAGGTCTAATGTATAAAATTGCCTGCAGCTGTAGCCCTGTGGCATCCGATCCCGTCAGATCTCGGAAGCTAAGCAGGGTCGGGCCTGGTTAGTACCTGGATGGGAGACCGCCTGGGAACACCAGAAGCTGTAGGCTTGGGAGAAGGACCTGGCAACCCTCTCCCAAAAATCAATCTGCCATTGAAAACCCTATGAACAGCAGAGAAGTACTGACAATAGTGTTTCCCCTGTTGTACAGAGGGTCGCTATGAGTCGGATACCGACTCGACGGCACCTAACAACAACAACAATGTATAAAATTATTTAATATGTGAAAAATAAAGCATCTCTCTCTCTCTTTTTTTTTTTTTTTTGGTGATACTGAGGGGCAAACCCAGGGCCTCCCATATACTTGGCAAGTTCTTTACCACTGAACTGCACTCCCTGTCCCTTTTAATTTTTATCTTGAGATAGGGTCTTGGTAAATTATTCAAACTGTCTCAGGTCTTAAACACATGATCCTCCTGACTCCGCCTCACTAATTGATAGGATTGCAGGCTTGCACCACCAGGCTTGGCTCACAAACATTTGTTTATTCATGAAAAATTATATTAAAAACTTAGAAAGACAAGAAGCTTGACTATGAGATTTTAAACTTCATATTAAAAATTCATAAATAAGGTTTGATTTTATCATCATAAAGGTGTGATGGATATGCAAAAGTTTTAGGGAAAAGTTTGGATATTTGTTAAGTTCTTGATGGAAATCAATTTTTAAATTTTATTATATAAACATAACTTATTTCTAAGATTTATTTTTTAATTTTTTTTTAATTTTTTGCCCTATTCGGGGTTGAACCCAGAGCGTCTTGCTTGTATGCTTTACAAGTGAAGTACATTGAGCTGCACACCCAGCCCATTTTATTTTGCTTTTTTGAGATAAGATCTCTCTAAATTACACAGACTGCCTCTGGTCTGGAACCTGCAATCCTCCTGCCTCTGCCTCCTGAGTCACTGGGATTACAGGTGTGCACAACCACTACCAGCTCTATTTCTAAAAAAAAAAAAAAAAAAAAAAAAAAAAAAAATTAAGTTATAGCGCATATTTTCACTTGAATAAATACATACCTAGATTACATTTTTAAATATTTTATACTTTCATTCATTAATCAAGCAAATATACAGTTGATTGTTGGTATTCCTAGGAGAGGAGAGGTTCCAGGAAACCATGTTACTGGATGCTCAAATACTTTCCATAAAATGATATAGTATTTCCATACAATTTGCATAAATCTTTCCATACTTCATCCCTCTGTTATTAATGATATCTAATACAATGTAAATGTTGTGCAAATTGTTCTTATACTGTATATTTTTAGGGAATAATGACAAGAAAAATGCATATACATGTTCAGTACAAATGCAGATTTAAAATTTTTCAGTCTATGGGTGATTGAATTCATGGATTTTGAACCATAGATAAGGGAGAACAGACTGCATTTTCACTGTTTACATAATTAGTTTGGTTGAGGTAACAGTACTGAAGAGATATATGGATTTTGAAATATTTTAAAGGAAACTTAAAATTGAATGAGAAAGACATATATGTAAATAACTCATAGAAATTAATTCAGAATTATATA
>VMDO01021614.1:8628-35201 GCA_007922755.1 Pedetes capensis | reverse complement strand
AAAAAAAAAAAAAAAAAAAAAAAAAAAAGAAAAGAAAAAGAAAAAGAAAAAGAAAGAAAGAAAACAACAGAAAAGAAAAATTTTGACATTCACATCTTTTATGATGAATTAACTCTGCTACATTATTTTATTTTCTTTCTTACTCATTTTCTAATGGCTTCTTAAAGCCCTTATTGAATTTTCCATTAATATATCAGGTTTGCTGCTACTCTTCCATTTTCCTCTTTAGATTTAAAATTATTGTTATTGTTAGGTGCCATTGAGTCGAGTCCAACTCATAAAGACCCTATGTTCAAGAGACAGAACACTACCTGACACTGCCATGCCTGACAATACTATCAGTGCTTCTCTATATTCATAAGGTTTTCAATGGCTAACTGTTTCAGTAGGCTGCCAGGTCCTTCTCCCAAGCCTATAGCATTTGGTATTCCTAGGTAGTCTCTTGTAGGGAATTATCTGGACACCCCCAGGATGGACTGAGAGGGTGCCAGGGCTGAGGCTTATTCGGTCTGGGCCGAGGTCTAAGCCCTCCCCAGATTCTACCTTGTTCCTGCCCCTCCCACCTCTAGTCACCTGGACTGGGACCTATTTGACTCACTAAGAGCCAATATGGCTATCCAAGTCCCAGTTCACCCTTCACCTATTTTTTCACCTTTCACCCCTACTTTACTCCTACCCCTCCCATTGAGTGATCCAAGATTGCCCCAAAACAGCCCTGCTCTGGCGTGGCTTCCTTCAACCTGATTGGCTACCCAGAGCCACTCGATTGGTTGCTAAGGGAAGCTCAGTGATTGGTCCAGCCTGCATCTAACCCACAAATCATAATTGCACTTTTTCAAACCTTCTCACAGAGAACTGTTCCTCCCAGTACAAGCAGCTCTCTGATTGGTTATACCCTATTCCACACCCCCACCCACAGTGTATATAAACCGATCACTGACCACTCCAAGGATCCTTTCGTTTCTTCCTTCCCGACCACCTTGATCCTGATTGTTGTACCCCATGCCTGACTTCACCACATCGATCATCCAGACCTTCAATCAAGCCACCAAGAGGCAAGGCTCCAAGAGTCAAGAAAGAAGTCCTCGAGGAAGCCAAGAAGAGCTCTCAATCCCCCATGACCCGGGAAGGAGGTGAGAGGGGAAGACAACAGGCAAAAAGCACCATCCTTGGACCATCGGCACAGCCAGCAAGGACAGCAGAGCTGTTTGGCACTTTGATATAGAGTTGTTATTTCATCGTAGCAGCAGGAACCCACTGCTGCCCACTAGAGAGCTGTTATATAGAGCTGTATAATCTTTAGGCTCTCCTACAAAGAAGCAGCTTAATAAAGTTCCTCTTTGTTATTGAAGGCTCCTGAGGTCCTCCTTGTCATCACCGACCAGCTCTTGCCCGTCCCCGAGGGTTCCCAACTGAATTGGTGTTGAGACCAAGCTCCATGGTCTTTTTGTTGGACTGGAGCAGACCCTAACAATCTCTCATCCAAGTACTAAACCAGGCCCAACCCTGATGAGATTGGATGCAAAGGGTGGAACAGCTATAGACTGATTTAAAATTAAACCTCATATTTGTATTTTACAGGTTGAGCATCTCTAAAACAAAAATCCAAAATCTGAGCTGCTCTAAGATCAAACCGTTTTGATATGCTCAAAAGTTCAGAGCATTTCAGATTTCAGATTAGGTATGTTCAACTAGTAAATCTATGTAAATATTCCAAAATCTGAAAAACTAAAAATCTGAAACACTTCTGGTCCTAATCATTTTACATAAAGTATACTCAACCTCTTGTTGTTGTTGTTAGGTGCCGTCGAGTCGGCATCCAACTCATAGCGACCCTCTGTACAACAGGGGAAACACTATTGTCAGTGCTTCTTTGCCGTTCATAGGGTTTTCAATGGCAGATTGATTTTTGGGAGGGGGTTGCCAGGTCCTTCTCCCAGCCTACAGCTTCTGGTGTTCCCAGGCAGTCTCCCATCCAGGTACTAACCAGGCCCGACCCTGCTTAGCTTCCGAGATCTGACAGGATCGGATGCCACAGGGCTACAGCTGCAGGCCCACTCAACCTCTAGTGGGCTTTATTTTTTAATATTTGAACTATTTTTTCAACATATGAATAAAAACAATTCTATGGATCTGTCCTACTCATATCACTTTTAAAATGGATAAATACTGCTCAGAAAATTTAAATCTACTTCCTATCTTAAGCTACTGGAACTTTCTCTACTAAGGTATAATCAAGGACATCAATATACATGATCAATACAGATATTCAATGCACATGTTTCCAAGAAACTACCTAGAAAACAATATTCTGTGTGTTTAACTTGTTCCTTAACCAGGACTCTTTCTAGCTGGTAAGCTTCACCACCTATTGGTCATGACTGCCTTGAAAGACATGTTAAAAATGGTTCTGAGGCAATTAACAGGAAGGAATGTAGTGATTAATATGTGTTGACTACCAGGGGGACTGAGAAACAGAGGCCCATATGCTCCAAATCCATTATGCCTGTTCTGGCCCAACAGTCTCTAGTATCTATACCCACACACATATTGTTGTTGTTGTTGTTAGGTGCCGTCGAGTCCGTATCCAACTCATAGCGACCCTCTGTACAACAGGGGAAACACTATTGTCAGTGCTTCTCTGCTGTGCATAGGGTTTTCAATGGCAGATTGATTTTTTTAGGGGAGGGGGTTGCCAGGTCCTTCTCCCAAGCCTACAGCTTCTGGTGTTCCCAGGCGGTCTCCCATCCAGGTACTAACCAGGCCCGACCCTGCTTAGCTTCCGAGATCTGACGGGATCAGATGCCACAGGGCTACAGCTGCAGGCTCACACATATACATATTCTAAATGCAAAAGAGAATTAGCAGTATCAAAAACAACCTCTGGCTTCTGACAAATGACCATAAACCTTACTTTCTAACCCTTACATTAGAAGTCACATTGGATTGCACAGACTTTGTCTCCTAGTGTGTCAGACAAATTAACAGCTTTTAAAAATAAGAGTCATAACAACTTAAAAATCAGTAAAGACCTCATTCAAAACACATCCAGGTAGGTGGTGCATGCCTGTAATCCCAGTGACTTGGGAGGTGGATCCAGGAGGATCAAGAGTTCAAGGGCAGAGGCAGTCTGTGTAATTTAGTGATACCCTGTCTCGAGATAAAAAATAAAATGGGCTAGAGGTGCATCCTAGTAGTAGAGCACTTGAAAAGTATGTGTGAGGCCATGGGTTCAACCCCTAATATTGAAAATAGTAGTATAAATAAATAAATAAATAAATAAATAAATAAGGAAGGAAGGAAGGAGCTGGGGGTGCAGCTCAGTGGTAGAGCACTTGCCAAGTATGCACAAGACCCTGTGTACAGCCTCCAGTACTGAAGAAAAACAAAAACTGAAGATAAAAAGTAGAAGATACGTGAGTAGCTAAGATGGGTATTTGAATCTAAAAATTCTGTTAAGTGAGCTATCTCCCTCGTTTTGGTGCTTTGAATGAAATTTAAACATAACAACAACTACATTAAGCATCATTTATGGAAAGACTCTATCGTGAAACTATATACATAGGCCTATCTGAGTTCTAATCTCAACACCACCTGCCAGTATAAGACACTGGGCAAATTATTTAATTTGCCTATCAATTTCTTCCTCATCTTTAAACATGGACAGCAATAGTAACCATAGTTCTTAAGTGGGTTGTTGTTGTTGTTAGGTGCCAACAAGTTTGAGCCCAAAATCTGACTCATGGCAACGCTATGTACAACAGAACAAAACTACCCAATACTGTGGCATGCCCAGCACTATGTCAGTGTTTCTCTGCTATTCATAGAGTTTTGAATGGCTGACTGTTTCAGGAGTGGGCTACTGGGTCCTTCTCCCAATCCTATAGCACCTGGTGTTCCCAGGTGGTCTCCCATCCAAGGACTAACCAGGCCTGACCCTGTTTAGCTTCTGCGATCAGACAGGATCAGACGCTAGTGTGGTATGGCTATAGACGCTTAAGTAGGTAGATAGAAGATTTAATGCAGAATGCTTAGAAAAGCACATGGAATATAAAAAAGAGCTCAATAACATTACTGTATTATTATTGTTAATCATTTACAAACATGATAGAATGTGGCCATCATTCCTATTTAACAGATGAAGAAAATCAGACTTAAAGAATTTGCCTAAAATTACATAGCTTAGTAAGTGGTAGAATTGGATTTTAACTTGGGTCTCTGGTTCCAAAGTATATCCTCTTTCCATGTTGCATTCTAAGGTCATGTCACAGGAAAATGAAGAGTCTGATAAAGGTACATGTCCTCACAGAGCTTTGGCATGGTCTGATACCTATAACACCTAAGTTATCCATTTTAGAGAAATGAAAGTCAAATGTGTTTGAAAACTTATCTTTTCTGAGTACATGTTTTATATATGTCTATATCCTATTCACAAAATATTGTTTGCAAAGATGAACAGTATGCCATAAAAATATAACCTTAAAAATCCTGTTAATACTGAAATTCCAATTCCCATTATTTCTGGGAAGAGAAATTAGAGTGCTGCATTTCTTTTCACAATTGATATTTAATTAAAAAAAAAAGCTAAAATTTAGGGCTGGGATTTAGCTCAGTTGGTAGAGCGCTGCGCTGCAGTCTCTGAGGTCCCAAGTTCAATTCCCAGCACTGTAAAAATGGGAGAAGGGCCTGGCAATCCACTCCCAAGGTAATCCCGAAAGAGTCAGCCATTGAAAACCCTATGAGGGTCGCTATGAGTCGGATACCGACTCGACGACACCTAACAACAACAACAACAAGGAAAATTTAAAAGATCAAGAGAAAAGGAGGCATATGGTCATGGAAGAATAACCAGTAGCAAATTTCGTACCTTCCCTGAAGGCAATCTGCAGTGATTACTTGTACACAGGCTGTATTGGTGCCGCCTTTTCAAATGAACCAAGCCTAGTACGGAAATTTTGTCCAGAAAAGATTTCTCCTCTGAATCACCACTCACGTACAAATAGAAATATCTACTCAAGAATTCCCCTGTTTCCCTCTCTGAAATGGTGATGTACCTGGGCACTCTGGAAAAGTACCTTGATATGACCATCGTATCTGAACAGGGCAATACAGCAATGTACAATGTGAGGTTTCTTATAAAGAAGCGCAAAATTCTGAGCATGAAGCAGGGTAGAGGTGTTATGGAAGAGGAGCATGGAGTAACAGATAGTAACAAATCAGAATCAAGAACAAAAGGACGTGGGCAAGACTAGAAAGGATTATTCACCAACTGACTCTGTTTCACTGTGACTCTCCAGGAATCTACCATATGCAGATGTGTGTTTGCCTGAGTATGTCAGAGTTGACTGGGTGAAGAAAAGCAGGAATACCTCTCTTCAAATAGTAGAATGCTCAAGCTAGGCAGCCTGGGTTTGAATACTAGTTGTACTACTATGTGATCTTGGGCAAATTATTTCATCTGTGTCTCAGACTCCCCAACTACAAAATGTGAATTAGGCAGTCCTTACTTGAAAGGCTATTGTGACTATCCTGTTTTAGAAGGCAACCTTTTCCCAATACTCCTGTACCCCTTCCCTGATATGATTATTCTTAATATCACAAATAACCAGTTAATAATATCTTTAAATTATTTATTGTCTCACCTCTCTTATGGTGAAATCATGCTCCCTTAAGAGCAAAGACCTCCATATTGTTCAATGCACTTTCCCTAATACCTGGAACAGTGCCTGGTATATAGGTAGTATTCAAATACATAGTAAATAAAATTGTGGGGTATCGCTCTATGAATGAATATAAAACAACTGCTGGAAGGTTTGTGTGAAATGCTGTGCCCAACATACCATACATTCTCAATTCTAATCCGCACCCTTTCACCAGTTTTATTTTGTTATTTATTTATTTAATTTATTTATTGATACTGGGGGGCTGAACCTAGGGTCTCATACATACTTTGCAAGTGGTCTACCACTGAGCTGTACTCCCAGACCCCTTTTTAAAAACCTTTTTATATTGAGACAGTCTTACTAAGTTATGCAAACTGGCTCTGGCCTCCAATTTGTGAACCTCCTGCCTCTGCCTCTCAAGTGGCTGGGATTACAGATGTGCACCATCTCAGCCTGTTTCCACAGTTTTAGAGGGTTACAAAATCAGATGTGGATTAAAATCATATATGGACTATATTCTCACACAAGAGTCAGAGCACTCCTGCATGAATCCAATCCACATGCAATTCTAATCCACATCTGATTTTGTAGCTCTCTAAAACTGGTGAAAGGGTAAGGATTAGAATGGAGAACAGATGGTAAATTGATAATATGAGAGTTTGCAACTCAAAGGATTTAATTAGTTAATCTCAGAGCTGGAGTCATCCCCTTCCAGCATTACAGACTAAAGCCAATGTACATCAGCAAAGAAACTTAAGTTGGAGAACTGGTATTTGCCACTATTTCCAAGGCTGAAGATGTTGATATCCAACAAATTGACTGGCCCTTTTTCTCCTTGTCCAGCATGTGTCCACCCAAGTTATATGTGGATTGATTGCAAGTGGGAAAACTTTTAGGAAAAGTCGTCTTTTATTCCCCAACTTAAGAAATGGACTATGCTTGAAATGGAAAAACAAACCATCAACAGGCGCTTTGAAAATGTGCTAGCTAAGCAAATATTTTGGGCCAGGGTTTAGCTCAGTTGGTAGAGTTCTGCGCTGCACTCTCTGAGGCCCTGAATTTGATCCCCCACCCCACAAAAATAGGAGAAGGACATGGCAGCCCACTCCCAAAACAATCTGCCATTGAAAACCCTATGAATAGCAGAAAAGCACTGACATAGTGCCAGACATGGCAGTGTCGGAGAGTGTTTCCCTTCTCTTTTACATGTTGTTACTCTTAGGTGCTGTTGAATTGGGTCCAACTCATAGTGAACCTCAAAGAGTTTTCAATGGTAGATTGTTTCAGGATTGCTTTGGGAGTGGACTGCCACATCTTTCTCCCATTTTTGCAGTGCTGGGGATCGAACCCAGGGCCTCAGAGAGCACAGAGCAGCACTCTACCAACTGAGCTAGTCTGCAGCCAATGGTTGTACATAGGGTCGCTATGAGTAGGATCCAACTCTACAGCACGTAACAACAAGGCAAATATTTTACATGACTTGCACTGTGAAGAGAAGATCTTGTCTATCCTTTGTACTGTAAAGTGAGCCTGAAACAAGTTATTTCTCCACTGTGGTTGCAGCTTCCAAGTTTATTTTGGGGGAAAAAAAGATGGGATTAGATGTGCATTACAATCCCTTCAATTCTGAGAGAAGGAAAGGGAATGGGGGGGGGGGTCCGAGAGAGAGAGAGAGAGAGAGAGAGAGAGAGAGAGAGAGAGAGAGAGAGAGAGACAGACAGACAGACAGACAGACAGACAGACAGACAGACAGAGACAGAGACAGAGACAGACACTGGGGGAGCGTGCGCAAGCAAGGGCATGTGTGAGCAAGGGCATGTGTGAGCAAGAGCATGCACAAATGCAGGGAGGGACAAAAGAGAAAGAGAGAATATGAATGTCTGGAGCAGTAGTTTCATTTTTGATTTTGCAAAACCAATATATATTTGTAATAGAAAAGTCAGACCCAAGTGTGGTGGTACATACCTGTAATCTCAGTATTCGAGAGGCTGGGCCAGAAGGATTGCTGAGTTCAAGGTCAGCCTGAGCTATACAGTAAGACCCTAACTCAAAACCACCCTCCAACAGAGAAAAGAAGAAAGGAAGAAAGGAAGGAAGAAAGGAAAGGAGAGAGGGATGGAGAGAGGGAGGGAAGGAGGAAGGAAGGAAAGAGAGAAGAGACAGACAGAGACAGAGGAAGAGAAGAGAAGAGAGGAAGGAAGGAAGGGAAGGAGAGAGGGAGGGAGGGAAAGAGAAGAGAAGAGAAGAGAAAAAAGAAAAAAGGAAGGGAAGGAGGGAGGAAGTCAGGACCTATTGCAAACATAGAGATATGATTGTAAACATGCTATCCACCACAATCCATGACCCCAGAATGATGCCTGATACTACTATTTAAAAGCTACAGACTAGGAATGGTAAGCATTGTTAATTTCATTGTTCATTGTTAATGAAGGTTTTCTTTATCTCATTTATGGTAAAAAAAAAAAAAAAAAAAAAGCTGCAAACTGAGCTTGATGGCCTGAGACAGAATTGTGTGCTCAAGGCCAGCCTAGTGAGACCCTGTTCCCAATTTTAAAAAACAATAATAATAACAATAAATAATAATAAAATAAAAGCTGCAATCTGTATCATCCATCTCTTCGTGGTCATCATCCCACTTAGATGGCACCTAACAACACCACCACCTTTTCTTTTATCCATTTCACTTATTGTAACATACTGTATAACTGTCTTATATTTATTTTGTTGTCTGCCTTCCCTACTTGGACTGTAAACTCATGAAAAAACAGGGATCTTTATTTATTTTGTATCTTGATGTATTCCCTCAATGCCTAGACACATAACTACCAATCAATAAATGTTTGCTAACTGAATTAGCTGAACAAATTGTAAGAACACAGTTAGGAGACCCTTATCCATTTTCTCCATTTTACTCTGGAAAACAACCACAGAATACAAGAGAAGAGAGAAGGGAGAACAGTTTATGATGGTTCCTTGGTCTGCTGATTAAGTAACAACATCCCTTAAACTTCTCTCTCTCCCTCCATGCATTTCTGGAAAAAATCTTATCCCAAAACATAAAATTAGTCATATGAAGATTGAGAAATTAGGAGACCCATTTTGAGGGAGTTGGGAAGTACCTGGCAGAAGGAGACAGAAATCTCATTACTTAAAAAAAGACAATACAAACAAAAACTAAAAACAAAAGAAAAAAAAAGAAAAGGGAAGGAAGGAAGGAATCAATCAATCAATCTGTCTCATCACCTGACTCTAAGACCTGGAGACAGTATAGACTACTTTGGCTTCCATACCATATATTAACATACAGAAGTGAAAAACAGAAAATTTAACCCAAAATATCTTCACACTTACAAAGCACAATCATTTGTAATATTACTGACGAAAAGTGACTTGCTTTTTCCCTCTATCATCAGTCTTATTTTCAAATGCTCACTTCTAAACTCTAGTATACTAAATTTTATGGAGGCAATAATATATTCTGGAAGGTTCTTTCAGTGGCTGGCCTCTGAAAAAAGTTAAAATGAAACCCATGCCTCTGGATTACTGTAATAATAAAAGAGACTCTGGAATGATATGAGTATACCACTCTTTGTAAATAGAGTGAAATCAGTTTGAACAAAGCTCACAAAGACAGTGAGGCCAACAAACAGAACAAAGAAAACCCTTTGAAAAATCCCAATGATCAGTCAACTTCTTAATCTAGCTCCAGCAGGATGAGGAGAAAGTTCTTAATCAAAACAAGGGAGAATAAAATTGCTTTCATTGGTCTGTACTGGAAAATACCAAGGTAGTGATACATACCTGCACAGAAAATACAGAAAAGCAGAAGAAAGTGTCTGGAAACTGATAGTGGAAAAGACTAAATTTAAACCCATCTTGATCAACAGCTAGATGTTCCAAACAACTGGATGTTTACATACAAGCAGAAATATCTACTCAAAGAGCTGGGCTATCAAGGTTGCTGATGAGGGCTAGAAAGCCCCCCAAATCAGTTTTCTTTAGAGATAATAAGAACAGAAGCAAAAAACAGCAAATGGAACAAAACCACCAATACTCGGACATGGTTTTAAAACAAAACAGAACAGAACTCAGCCCCAAAGCAGGCTTACTTTATTTCTTTTTTTTTCCTTTCTTTTTTCTCCTGAATCAGACAAGTTCCATTCTCATTTCCCAAGATTTAATTTGGGCTTTGGAAGCAAAGCTAAAAATAATTTTTAAAGGCAAAGTATAAGAAGAAAACATAATTTAATCAGTCAGCTCTAAAAGTGAACCAAATTATAATGTCCACGAAATTTCCAACTACAAACAAACACCACATAATATCAAGATAATACATCCAGGCTGTGCAGTAAAAGAGGAAGTACAGACAGAAATAGGGAAATGGAGGCCTAATTAAGAGTCTAGCACACCTCTGCCTGAGGAACTATCCTCAGGTTTGCTGGAACTGTCTAATAATCTGACACACAAATAATCTGAAATAAGGCTTTCTGTACCTCAACATTATGCCTACTAAGTCACTCTCCTGGCTCTAGATCCAAAGTTATGCAAGTAAATCCAGCAATATAAGGGTGGCATGCATTTTCACCATGGTAGACATCAACACAGACCTCACCTTGTCACTGTCATCATGACAAATGTGGTCGTGATGGATGGACTGGCACTGAAAAGAAGCACCAACACTACCTACAAGAAAAAGCGAGAAGTTAAAATGCAATAATTCCTTATATTTAAATTGTTCTACCAATTAAATGTGCTTTTACATCTATTATCCTAATTCTCAACCTTTTTTTTTTTTTTTTGCAAAGTATTGGAGGGTTGAACCCAGGGTAAATTTTGTAAGTGCTCTATCACTGAACTGTACCCCAGTGCCTTTTTTATTTTTTACCTTCAGACAGGGTCTTGCTAAGTTATACAGACTATCTCTGGCCTCAAACCTGTGGTCTTCTTGCCTCTGCCTCCTGAGTTGCTGGGATTACAGGTGTGCCACTGCATTTGGCTTCAATAATACTTTTAAGTAAGCAGGGTAGAAATTATTATTCATGTATTTTAAAAGCAGAAAACAGAGGCTGATTCACCCAAAGTAATAGTGAGTGAAGGAGGAGGTCAGAAACTAAAACCTTGTTATTCAAACCCCTAATTCACTGCAGATATGCCTCAAAGTGGTTGCCCAGCATGCCCAAAGCCTGGGTTTGATCCTTAGATCTGAAGGGGGGGGTAAAAAGCTGGTTTTATGAGTTGGGTATGGTGGCACATGCTTGTAATCCCAGAAACTCAGGATGTAGAGGCAGGAGGATCATGAGTTTGAGGCCAGAGGCAGCCTATGTAATTTAGTGAGACTCTGACTTAAAATTTTAAAATGAGCTGGGGGTTGCATCTCAGTGGTGGAACACTTCCAAAGCATGTATAAGGCCTTGGGTTCAACTCCCAATACCGAAAAAGCAAAATAAAACATAACAACAACAACAACAACAAAAAACATTATTCACCACTTTCTAGCATATCAAGTGGTCCGCTTTCAAACTTGTTATTGTTAGGTGCCTTCAAGTCAAACTCTGATTCACCACTGCCTTCTGTACAACAGAACAAATCACTTACCAATACTGTGTCATGTCTGGCACTTTGTCAGTACTTCTCTGCTATTCAAAGGGTTTTCAATGGTTGATTGGAGACTGCTTTGAGAGTAGGCTACCAGGTCCACCCCCATTTTTGCAGTGTGGGGGATTAAACCCAGGGCCTCAGAGCAGGCAGAGTAAGCACACTACCAACTGAGCTAAAGCCCACCCCATTTTCAAAATAAGGGCACCTAAATAAAGACAGGATGCAGCCGTAGCCCCGTGGCTGGGTTTCGATCCGATCCTGTCAGATCTCGGAAGCTAAGCAGGGTCGGGCCTGGTTAGTACTTGGATGGGAGACTACCTGGGAACACCAGGTGCTATAGGCTTGGGAGAAGGACCTAGCAACCCACCCTCAAAAATCAATCCGCCATTGAAAACCCTATGAACAACAGAGAAGCACCAAAAATAGTGTTTCACCTGCTGTACGTAGGGTTGCTATGAGTCAGGTACCAACTCGATGGCACCTAACAACAATAAATAAAAACAGCTTTCAATAAGGCAAAATCCACTAATGAATATAATTATACTCCTTTACAGACTACATACACTTTGAGGAAAAAAATGACCCTATACACTCTCAGCATATAAAAATACAATCTAGATAAGTGTGGTGGCACACACCTATAATCCCAGCACTTGGGAGGCTGACAAAGGAGGATTGTGAGTTCCATGCCAGCCTGGGGCTATCCCACAAGACCCAGTCCTTCCCCTCCCCTCAAACCAATCTAATCAACAATCAAATAAAATTTCTAAAGTTCTTTATTACTTTAAACATACATATTTAACATACCAAATTACTTGTTAATTTGAAGATGTAATGACAACCACATGAGGATAGTAATATTTCTAACCAACAGGAAAGCAAACTATTATTCAATAAATGACTGGAACAACTAATTACTTTGTTGGTTTGGAGACATGGTCTTACTGTGTTGCCTATGCCAGCCTTGAACTTGCGATCCTGCCACAGCCTTCTAGGTAGCTGAGACTACATGCATACATTACCATGCCCAGCTCTACCTATCTATTCTTTAAAAACTTTTTAGCTCTTACCTCATACCATACACAAAACAGTGGCTCAAAGATCTGTGTAATATAAAAAGTGAAACAAATTTTAGAAGAAAGTGTAGGAGATTTTTAAAAATATTATGTTGGAGTAAGAAAAAATCTTTCTGTAAAGCCATAAATGAAAAGCCAGCACACATGACTCTAGACCAAAGGTTAACAAAACATCTTTTCCTTACATAAAAGAATATGACTTTCAGTTAACGCCTGTTAACCTGATTAAGAAAGTATGCCAACTACGTTACTTGGCAACAATGCTTATGATAGAAATTATCCAACTGGTAAATTGTATCTGGATGAGAAGCACAATAAATACCTAGTAGAAGCTGTGAGCCGCACACCTGTAATCTCAGCAGCTTGAGAGGCTGAGGCAGAAACATCATGAGTTCAAGGCCAGAGGCTGCCTGTGCATCTTAACAAGACCCTGTCTCAAAATAAAAAATTTAAAAAAAGGTGAGGGTGACTAGGTATGCAGCTCAGTGGTAAAGTGCTTGCCTAGTGTGTGTGAGGCCCTGGGTTCAAAACCCCCAGTACTGAAAAAAATTAAATACCTAGCAGGAAGCCATGATTTTGAGCTTTCCTGGGAATAGTAGTTTGTAATTAGGCATGTCCTTCCTAATCCTCTTCTTTACAGAGGATCCCAAAAACTATGTTTATGGAGCTCTTGCAAGCAATATCTTCTGTGGATATTAGGCACTCTGTACTCACACAATGTGGATGCCACTTCCTTGAGCCTGAGCTGTCAAGAGAACCACTTACATGGCTTCTCACTGTCTTACTGACAAGTTGTGGTTTCTGTATTCCTTCCGAATAAAGTGATGCTAAGAGAGACCCACATTGGTTAAGTCAATCTAAATGTGAGACTGTTTAGTTGAATAAGAAGATATTCCACCAACTCTCTTATGGGTGTTACATTTGACAAATTGTATGTTTTATAAAATCTCCAATGCCATCAATTCAAATACCCAATTATTCCATATGCTATTGAAAAAGAATGCCGCTAGCTAAAACTGTGACACACTTTTGTTTTGTTTGAGATAGGGTCTTGCTATATAGCCCAGGTTGGCCTTCAACTCACCATCCTCCTGCCTCAGCCTCCTGAATGCTGGGATTATAGGCACGTACCACCATGCCCAGCTTGATGTAACACTTTCTTAATACTAAAAATTTTTATTTTATATTTATTGAAATAACTTTTAGAATTTTTTTGTTGTTATTGTTTTGTTTTTGTTTTGTTTGCAGTGCTGGGGATTGAACCCAGGGTCTCATGAATGCTGAGCAGGCGCACTACCACTGGGCAAAAGTAGATTTTTATCATGTATTTTTCTTGCTCATTTTTAAGAAGAGAGTAAGAGAAAAGGGTATCACTTCCACACACTCAAAATACGAGAGAATTCAAATTATAGCAGAGAAAGTTATTAAAAATTATTTTAAAATTACAAAGGATATAAAAGTCTTAATAGATTTAACAGTTAATATCTTCAAATGCACAGATTCAATAATCTTTGACAAGAACCCTACCTAATCTACCCAATATAAATTATCTCCCAACTCATTTTATATGGCACTGATTAAAAAGACGGCATTAAAATAAGAAAACAATCTTATTCATAAACACAGATATAAAAATAAAATTGCTACAGAGCATACGTAGTATGGTGAAATGTACAATACAGTGGGTCATAATCTACTCATGTTTATAAGGAAAGCAAAACTAATCCAATAAAAAGAAAACTAAAGAGCTGATAATATTTACTGTGTTAAGCATGCATAAGGCTGTAGGTTTGATTCTAGGGAGGAGGCAGGGGAGGAGGAGAGGGAAGGAAGGAAGATGATGAAGGGGAAAGTGGAAGAAGAGGAAGATGAAAAAGAAGAAAAGAAAGATAAATTATAAATATTAAATATTAGGCTAAATAGTCTTCAAAACCACAAAAAAAAATTGGGTTCAGATTTGGATACAGATTCAAAATGCTAAAATTTAGAGTTTGGGTTTAAAATTTTAATCCTACATGTAAATAGACAAAACGTTTTCAATTTTTTTTTCAAATTTTAAATAGCTAATGATATAAAAAAATAGGGTTCAGAAATTTTTTTTTTAATGCTTGAACTGGAACAGGCTCAAGGTTTGGGTTTGGTGTGAAGCCCTGCTATCTACTACAGGATTTAAACATATGCACACATATTATTACATGTTTACACTATAAAAAAATGCTTGAACCACAATGGACTCAGGATTTGAGTTTGGTTTTGAAGGCCTGGTTTGAGCACACCAAAAGGTGCTAAAAAAAGGAGCTGGCATAATGATGCACACCTCTAATCTTTGTACTCAGGAAGCTGAGGTAAGAGGATCAAGAGTTTCAGGCCAGCTTGGGCTACACAGGGAGGCCCTGTCTATCCCCCCTCCCTAAAAAAGAGCTCAAAGAAGCATATCATAATATTTATTATCTATTTCTATTTTTTCCAAGCTTGTTAATAACTTAACAAGTTTTTGTCACTAAATGACAATTCTGGGAAGAGTCAGGTCCATAAACCACAGAATTCAAGCAGGATGTGATGGCATACATTTGTACTCAGGTACTAAGGAGGATGATGCAGGAGAATCTCATGTTTGAGCCCAACCTGGGCAACACTGTGAGACCCATATTTTTAAAAAATCCCTCTAGTACTGATTCTAATTAACATCATTTAACATATCCTAAAGCCATGATTTGGAGGAATAAAGAATATGCAATAATGGCCCCAAACATTAAAATTATCTGGGATAGTAAGATGACAAAACAAAACAAGCTACTATATCAAAAAATACAGTAGATAGGAGAGTTAGAAAAAAGTGTATTCCTAATTATACTCCTATGACTAATTTCCTATTACTAAAGTATCTTAGAGACTAAAGTTAGAACCTTATAAACACACATCAGGTACTTTCAAAGAGGCATCAAACAGACAACATCTCATTCTTACCTAAAACCCATGTATTTAATCTATCGTATCACATTTGTTTCTGGATATAATTTACATAATACTATCTAATGACTGTGGAAGAGACCATCATATGGGACATGTTATTGTTGTTGTTGTTGTTGTTGTTGTTAGGTGCCACCTAGTCAGGTCTGACTCATAGTGGCCCTGGCACTACCTGATACTGTGCCATGCCTGGCACTATATCAGTGCTTCTCTGCTATTCATAAGGTTTTCAATGGCTGGTATTCCCAGGCAGTCTTCCATCCAAGGCCCAACCCTGCTTAGCTTCCAAGATCAGATGGCATCAGACGCCAGGGTGATAGGGCTCTAGATATGAGGGATGAATAAATGAAAGTTGAAAGAGATGATTTGGCTACTTAAAAATGTCTTCTGAAACACAGTATTAACCCTTAACTGGTATCATACTTCTAGGGTCACATATGACCCCATTATGCACATAACCGCACTGAGCTAAATGCTAAAGTGACCCATGTCCACCACCCACCTGGGGGTCTATACTCACCCTGTGACACCTGCTAAGGGCTAAAAATAAGTGATAATGAGTTTAGGCCAGCTACATAAAGAGACACTGTCTCAAAATCAACCAACCAACCAACTGTCAAAGTGGAGGTGTGAGGTGGTACATGCCCATAATCTGGAGGCTGTGGTGGAAGGATTGATGTGAGTTCAAGGCCAGCCTGGACTATATAGAAAGACCCTGCATTTAAAAAAAAAAAAAAAAAAAAAAAAAAAAAGCATTCTAGAAAGAGGCCTATAAATCCTATTTTAGCTAGCAGAGGATGCAAGGACCACAGGAACAACCTGCATTGTTGCTGCTGTTGTTGTTAGGTGCAATCGAGTCAGGTCCAACTCATAGAGATCTTTACAGGGTTTTCAATGGCTGATTGTTTCAGGATTGCCATGTCCTTCTCCTATATAACCTGCATTAGAACTGTAAGGGAACAGACATGTAACATTCTGTGAAGACTAAAGAAAAATTTGTGAAATCCAGGGAAGAGAGCAGCAGTGGGAATTGAAATCAGGGTATGGAGCCAAAAGTTTACAGCAAGGAAATACAAAGTCAAGGTTGAAACAATGATGGGGAAGGAGAGAAATTTCAGAGCAAGTGCTAAGAAGAACTAGTGCTTTTGGTCCACAGGGTCAAGGTAGCAATGTAAAGGAGAGACATTATCTATTTTGTTCACAAAGACCGCTGCACTCCAAAAGCCATGTGAATACTCATCTTTCTTGACCTATTGGCAGCATTTGAGCCAGCTGATCCTGCTCCCCTCCTTAGAACTTTCTTCATTTTACCTCAGGGAAATTTCCTATATCACCAACTGCAACTTCTCAGTGCCATTTGCTAGATTCTCCTCATCATCCCAATTCCTAAAACTCAGAATATCCCAAGGACCAATTTTCATACTTCTCTTTTCTACCTTCATTCGTTTCTTTATTGCTCCCAAATAGTCTCATGACTGATGACTCCAAAATTTGTATTTCTAAGTCCTAACTCTCCCTTGCCCACCACTGAAATCCAGGTTTCTAAATCTTGCTACCCATACAGTATCACTTAGATATCTAACCAGCATCTCAAACATAAAATGCCCAAAATAGAGCTCTTGATTTTCCCCTCCTCCAGCTTCAATAAATGGCAGCATTATTCACCAGCTGGTCTGGCACAAATTCTGGCATCATCCTCAATTCCTCTCTTTCAGTCACATCCCACATTTGATCAACTGGCAAATACTGCTGGCTCCACTTTTAAAATACTGGTATGTCTGAAACATGACTGATTGTCTCCACTGCTACCAAGTCAAAAATGCCTAGACTTTTCTCCTTATTTCCATTCTCTCTTGAGCACCCCTACCACCTCCCTAGTCTGGTCTTCACATAGTAGCAAGAATGATCCTTTTAAATGTTAAGATGGATATTATTCACCTCTCCTCTGAATCTTGGCTCTCCCTCTCACTCAAAACTTAAAAGTCCTCATGCTGCTCGACAGGGTCTCATACAATTGGACTTCCCTATTCCTTTTTGATCATATCTCTTGCCATTTGTCCTTTCCTGATAGGACATTAAGACATAGCTAACACACATGCAGCAAATTATCCTGTTAGTATGTAATACACTTAAAACCTCACCAAACAATACCACTAACTGTTCTTTGTATGTGATAGTATGGCCTCTCTTAGTGCTAGGTCCATCCAGAATTCATATTCCCCTCTGTTGATACGCAGTGTAATTTTCAAAATGACACGTTCTACCAACGATAGCTGAAATGTAACAGACTTTTCTGCACATGGCACACTAAGCACATCCTTTACTATGGAGCTAAACCTCACACCTACAGTCTTCTTACATAAACACTTGCAGAAAAACACTGTTGAGACATATGCATATTCCTTGAAATCTAAGTATAGAAAAACAAGAGGCAGTACTAGGCATGGTGGCACATGCCTATAATTTCAACATTTGGGAAGCTGAGGCAGGAGGATCCTGACTTCAAGGCCAGCCTAGGCTACATAATGACACCCTGTCTCCAAAAGATGAAGATGATGATGAAGATGAAGATGAAGTAGCAGCATCACCCCACCACCACCACCACTCTCCAAACATTGCTAGCAGTAGATATGTAAACTGTTGTTCTTTGGTGCTGTCTAATTGTGTCCGACCCATAGCGACCCTCATGTGGTTTTTGGATGGCTGTTTCAGGAGTGGGCTTCCAGATCCTTCTCAGTTTTTTGGGGTGCTAGAGAAACAATGGCTGGGATTTAGCTCAGTTGGTAGAGCGCTGCACTGCAGTCTCTGAGGTCCCAAGTTTGATTCCCAGCACCACATAAACTGGAGAAGGACTTGGCAATCCACTCTCGAAGCAATCCCCAAACAGCCATTGAAAACCCTATGAGGGTCACTATGAGTCGGACACGACTTGATGGCACCTAACAACAACAACAGAGAAATGAACCCAGGGCCTACAGAGACCACAGAGTGGCACATTACCAACTAAGCTAAACCCCAGCGCCAATATTATTATTGTTAGGTGCCTTCAAGTCAGGTCCAACTCACAGTGACCCTCACAGGATTTTCAACGATTATTTTGAAATTGTTTTTTCAGTAGTGGACTGCCACATCAGTCTTCCATTTTTGTGGTATGGGGGATCAAACCTGAGTCCTCAGGAAGTGCAGAGCAGTGCTCTACCAACAGAGCTAAACTAAAACCAGTACATTATTTTTTTCCCCAGTGCTGGGGATCAAAGTCAGGGCCTCACACATGTTAGGCAAGTACACTACCACTAAGCTGCATCACTATCACCTAGCACATCTAAGAACATTTTAGCAGTTAATTGGCTCAATGAAAAATACATATCTTTTTTTTTTCCCCTTTGGTGATACTTGGGAGTTGAAGCAAGGTCCTCACACATACTTTGCAAGTGCTCTATCACTGGGCTGCACCCCCAGCTCCTTTTTTATTTTATTTTTTTATCTTTAGTCAAGGTCTTACTAAGTTACACAGACTGCCTCTGGCCTCAAACTCATGATCCTCCTGTCTCTGCCTCCCAAGTCACTGAGATTACAGACATATGCCACCACGTTCAGCTCCTTTAAACCATATATTCCAGTTCTAAGAGTTCGCCTTATAGATATACCTGACACTCAAATTGATATACGCATAAATTATGAATCACTGTTTATTACATATAAATTATGAATCACTATTTATTGCATACTTCCCAAGATTAGAGCTGGCTCCATGAGGGGAGAAAATTCTGTTGCTATATACATTAGTTTTCAAGTGCAAAGACCATTGCCTGGTACACAACAGTATTGTTCAACAGAAAAAGTATAAGCTTAAATGTCCACAATAAAGTAACTCTCTGCAACTATTAAGTGGGAAAACAAGGGAGTTCTTTATGTACTGATTAAAAAATGAGTTCCACTATATACTGTTAAGGAACCAAGCAATGGGTGGAACAACACAGTGGGCCACACCTCTGTGTGAAAACAGGTTCAATAAGTAACAAATGGATACAAACTGATTACACTATCTCTAGGTTTAGGGAGAAGTAGGAAACTAGAGGATAGGTGTCAAAAGTCTTTTCATTGTATGATCTTTCATGGTTTTTGAATTTTGAAGCATGCAAATATATTACTTTTTAAAAAAAAATAAATTTTAGAATAGAAATTGGTCCTATTCTAACTAAAAGTGAAACAAATAAGACTTTTAAACATAATTGAGGCAAGTTAAAATGACATGTAAATACAAGAATCATGATTTTAAAATGAGATGTGATCCCTTTCTAAGAATTATGTGCATTCCAAAGCAAAATCAAAAGCAGATGGAATGAGCTGGGCATGGTGGCACACACCTGTAATCCAGCACTAAGGAGGCTAAGGTAGGAGGATCGATAAGAGTTTGGGGCCAATCTAGTCTACCTAACAAGTTCCAGGACAACCTGAGCTACACAGTGAGACCCTGTCTCAAAAAGACAAAAAGTAAAAAAAATTTAAAAATAATTATTTAATTAAAAAGGAAATGGGATGAATTTAATAATTTATATTATTCTAGGAAGTCAATATAATTGCTACAAGGATAACAGGCCATCATTTAGAGGGAGAAACTGAATTTTAAAAACAACACTTATTTCTGATTCTTAAATGTTCAAAGATAACTGTTGATTCCTTGAACTTACTAAATGGAGTTTTCTAGGCAGCAAATGTAATCCAGTTCTTTGTAGTTCTGTTTTCTTATCTACCAGGACTTACAGATTTTCATTTCCTAAATAATATCATTGCTTTCAAAATGACAAAACAATTCACTAAAATGTTAAGCTTCCCATATAATATTGTCTGCATAATAAAGTTTTGTAAATGAATCTTTCACTTAAATTAAGCTTTTATCACAATTAAATGTTAGCAGGGTGTTCTGATGAGGGAGGTGTCAAAAATGTGACTAGTGTAAAATGGAAAATAGAGTATACAAAAGTAAAATATTGGCAAAGTGCATTGTAGAGTATCTAATGAAGTCAATGATCTCAATGGGAACACTGACATTAAAAGTGTAAATCCAATCAAGAGATCTCAATTCAGTTTGGAAAAAGCTTAGCTATTCAACTCCTTTTCTGAGAGATGACTACCCATTATTAAGATAGTAATGACAGACAAGTATAGCACATTCTGGATTATCACATTAGATTCACTTCTTTTGTCTAGGACTTGTGAAAAAATTTTAATTTACAGAAGCATAATTGGTAACAAACAGTTATAATCAGATTAACAACAAAGAATGGGAACATAAGTATAAATAATATGCAATGGACAATCATCCATCCTTTAGCTTTGCCAGGGCAATCTGCACCAGTAATCTTTGAAGTCTGTTTTCTGACCTACTAGTTCTGACAGAGAGAAAGCAATTTTTTGCCACCACAGAGGTAAAAGGTCAGATTGTTCCTTTTTCCCTCCTTGCTACTCCTATGCAGATAAACATTTGAGGAAGCAAATAGGACAGGACTGACTAGCTGCTTAACAAGGTCACTCAGGCTGCAATGGTAGATAGCTAGCTATCCCCTCTCTTTCCTCTCTTTCTAGGCACTGTGGCTGAGCAGGGGAGGAAGAGCAAGAGAATTCAAGTGCCAATCTTACTATCAAAGATACCACTCTCCATCTAGCATCAGATGAGCCATATACTCTTGGTTTTTCCTTCAATGAATCTTACAATTAAAATATCTTCTTATTAACTTTCACTTCTCTAGGAAGATGATGCAAATGAGCCCCAAAATAAATACTAGTACACAAATCAACTCAGAGAAAAATCAGCCTAGTTTGTTCAATTACTGTTACTGGCTGGTGGTGGTGGTGGTTGTTAGGTGCCGTGGAGGTGGGCTCAACTCATAGTGACCCTCATAGATTTTCTACGGCTGATTATTTTGGGATTGCTTCAGAAGTAGATTGCCACATCCTTCTATTTTTGCAGTGCTGGGATCCATCCTGCATCCTCAGAGAGTGCAGAACAGCACTCTACCAACTGAGCTAAACCCCAGCCCACTGTTACTGGGTAGTCTCGGCTAAAATTTCTCACACATCCTGAGGTGTAAACTGTTTACTTTCTACCTGGGAAACTAATTTTTTTTTTAGCTGAGTTCAAATCTTCTAAAGGCAACACTCTAAATAAAACAAGGAGAAAAAAGGACATTTGAGGCTGAGCACAGTGATGCACACCTGTAATTCTAGCCACTTGGGAGGCAGAGGCAGGAAGATCAAGAGTTTGAGGCCAGAGGCAGCCTGTATAGCTTAGTGAGACCCTAACTCAAAAAAAAAATTTTTTTAAATGGGCTGGGAGTGCAGCCCACAGATAGAATACTTACTTGCAAAGTATATGTGATGCCCTGGGTTCAACCCCAAGTCCTGAGGAAAAAAAAGTCAACTGATAAATAAGCCAGTCACATCAGACAAATCAATTCTACTAGCTGTCAGACTGAGCTATGTGCTAGGAAGAGGACAAAAGCACCAAAACATGGTCTCTATCTTTGGACAGCTTTTAATCTAGAAAATAGAATAAAATCTAAATATCAAAGAACAACCCTAAAGTAACCTGTTAACTTGGTTTACTTCATATGATTAGTGCAAAGGCAATTCACGTGAGTGATGCTATTAAAGACAGGAGGAAAGGTCATTAGGTCTTAAAAGAGGGGAAAGAACAGTAGAAACTACTGCTCTCTAGACCAGGGTTTCTTAAACAGCAGTTTGTAAAACCAAAAAAATTAAGTGCAAAGTTTTCTATATGTGTGTAAGTGTAATTTTTGGTAGAAAATGTTGGTTTTTTTATCAGACCCTCACAGTAGTCCAGGATTCTCAAAAGCTAAGGTATAATACTGTAAAATAATGTATTCAAGATTTCCCTCCACACCTCATTCCAATACCTACTTGTGAGCAGAAAGAGTTTCAAGACTGTGAGGAAGCATTTCAATCTAGAATAACAAAGCTTAATGTTGAATGAATGCTTAAAGATGTGAACACACTCATGTGTTTACTCCTACAAAGCCAAAGAGGAAGGGTGACAACGTCATGCCTAACTGGAAGAAATAACGCTCTCTCATAACCAGCTGAATAAGCAGGAGTCCTGGCATCTCCCCTTGCTTGAGAAGAACCCCTTCTCCCCTTGCTTGAGAAGAAACCCTCTCTCCTGCTCTTGATCCCTCAGAGAGCCAGTGCCCTGGAGGAGGGCAAAGTTGTACATGGGAAAACAATTTTCACAACATGGACATCAGAGCTTAACAACCGGGGTACCAAAAAAAATGAACATATATTTTAGGAGATGTTATCTATGTATTACTTTTCAAAGTTGAATTGAATTATAGTAGCAGTGTGTAGTATGACCTCTTGTAATTGCAGATATCAAATATGACTTGTATTCATCTTTTGTTATTGATATATACCACAATTTTAATACTTAAAATGCGTGTACTTTTTTGGCACCATCTGTATTTTTTTTTTCTTTTTCTTGCTCCCTTTCTTTTTTTGGCTTTTCATGGAACTCATTATGTAAACCAGCTGGGCCTCAAACCTGCATCAATCCTCCTACCTCATCCTCCCAGGTACTGTGATTACAGGCATGCATCACCACCCAGGCTTCACTCTCTGTTACTGTTGTTGTTTAGGTGCCTCAAGTTGAGTCCGACTCATCATGACCCTATGTACAACAGAACAAAACACACACTACGCCATCCCCAGCACTATATCAGTACTTCTCTGCTATTCATAGGGTTTTCAATGGCTGATTGTTTTGAGACTGCTTCGGGAATGGATTACCATGTCCTTCTCCCATTTTTGTGGTGCTAGGGATGGATCCCAGGGCCTCAGAGAGTACAGAGCGGCATTCTACCAACAGGGCCAAAGAAAGTAAAAGGAAAGCAAATCTACGGAGGAAAACTATAGTGTTCAAATAAGAAATGGAGGGTTTTTTTGAAGGGGGTTGGGGTTTTTTTTGTTGTTGTTGTTGTTGGCTGTACCGGGTGGTTAAACCCAGGGCCTCAATGTGCTAGGCAAGTGCTCTACCAAAGCTTCACCCCCTAGGCCCTTTTCCATTTTGAGACAGGGTCTGAATAAATCCCGCAGTCTACCTCTTACCTCAGGGCTGGGATTTAGCTCAGCTGGTAGCGCACTGCTCTGCAGTCTCTGAGGTCCCGAGTTCGATTCCCAGCACCACAAAATGGGAGAGGGATGTGGCAATCCTCTCTAAAGCAACCCCGAAACAGCCACTGAAAACCCTATGAGGGTCGCTGTGAGCCGGATTCGACTCAACGGTACCTAACAACAACAACAACAACCTCTTACCTCAAACCTGAGATTCTTCTGCCTCAGCCTCCTGAATCACTGGGATTATAGGCATGCACCAAAGTGCCTAGCAAGCAATGGTTTTTAAATAGAACATAAAAATTATATTCAAGCTAATTCAAACATTGATACTTGCAGAAAAAACATTTTTTTCTTGCTAATAGTCTAAAGATGAGAAGTGGGGAAAAAAGATTTTTGTATTGAGACTTTTTTTTTTTTGTCAAGAAGGGGTTTGTAGTACTGAGGAGTTGAACCCAGGGCCTCACTCAATGCTTTTTGCAGCTGCTCCATCACTGAGCTGTACCTCCAGCCCATTTTTTATTTTGTATGTTTGAGACAGGGTCTAAGTTCCACAGGCTGCCTCTTGCCTTGAACTTGCGATCCTCCTGTCTCCACTTCCCAAGTTGCTAAGATAAAGGCATGCACCACCACCCATAGCTGATAGGCTTAATTTTTAATCCTTGCTCTTCCATTTATACATGAGCTATGAGATCTTGGACAAGTGATGGTCTCTTTTCTTTTTCTTCTTCTCCCCCCCTTCCCCCACTTCCCCAGTTCTAGGGATTGAATCCAGGGCCTCACCCATGCTAGGCAAATGCTCTACAACTGAGTTACATCCCCAGCCCTGTGACTCTTCTTTATTATCCTTTCCTACAAAGAGGTATATCACCTATAACATAAGGTTGTTGCAAAGCTTACATAATGTAAGTATAAAATTTAGCACTGTCTGGCACAAAAACTGTTTTTTAAAATATATATATATATATTTATATTTATTTATTTGTGTGTGGGGGGGTACTTGGAGGTTGAACCCAGAGCGTTGCACATACCGTGCAAATATGCTAGAAGTGGTTATTCTTATAGCAATAAGAAAAGGCTACCAGTATAAGTCTCCTTTCTCTAGATCTCCAAAAATTGGAATAGTTTATTACTAAGAAAAATCTTACTGGCACCCATCAACACGAGAGTGGTTGAATAAACTGCTATTCCTTCCTATGGAACACTTATACAATATTCCTGAAAATCAATGACATAGAAAAGCCACCAAGATATATTATCAAATGAAAAGGGCAAACTGCAAAACAATAATATTCTATAGTCTTATCTAATCATAAAGACTGAAAATATAAACTATTAATAATTATCCTCAAAAAGGTTAATGGGAATGGGAACATGTTTATATATTTTGTATTATGTGCATATTCTGTAATTACAAACTCTTCTCAGCTAATTAAAAACTAATAACAAAAGGGAAACTATTATTTGTGTAATTAAAACGAAAATTAAACAAGGCACTTATCTAACCTCAGATACTGATTTTTGCCTTCCTATCTGACTTTTTTTTTCCTCCTGAAGTGCCTCATGGTCTGTCTGCCTTAAAAACCTCACAAACAGACACATTTTTGGTTCCATCTGCCAACCAAACTAACACAACCAAAGCAAAGCTGAGCATGGCTCCTTTAACCTCAATAGTGGCTAGGAGGTGAGGGAGTAGGGTGCTAGTAGGGGAAAGGGAGTTAGAAGAAAAAGTGAGGGGAAGGGTTAGGAGAATGGCTCAGTGGTAAATGTCTGTCTAGCAGGCACAAGGTCCTGGGGTACATCACCAGCTCTATGGGGGTAAAAAGATGAGAAAGAAAAGGCACAATGGAAAAAGGAGATCTTTCTATATTGTGTAATATATGGCTGAGGTTATAAAATGATCTTTGCCCAGCAGGGTAGACATCTATTGTGACCTCAATAATTTATGTGCAACATAGTCAAACTCATATGAATGTAGTAAATGAAAGATAAAATTTATATAATATCATTTTTCAGGCTTTTTATCTGTTTATAGTTACTAATTACTCTACCAAATCTTTTTTTAAAATTGGTCATTTCACCTAGAATGGATTCCAAAACTACTTGTCTCATTTCATTTTATTTCACTAGATACTACAAAAAGTCTAACATTCATATTTATACTTTTCAGTTAAAAAAACAAACAAAAAAACTTGTACACCTCCTTTTAGAAAGGGCTTGCTTTGAAAAATTAATACTACTGCTCAATATGATTTCAAGGCCACTAAATTAGCCTGGGAAGTGACTTTCTGTTCAAATAAATCACAGTTATTTAAAGAATGACTATCTTCAAGAAAGGTTATTTCCTAGTATATTAAACCATTTGTACTTTTAAACTGACTTACAGTGAACATTAGATTGTAGGTCTATTAACTATTACCACTGAATATTAGCCTATTTTTAGACCCTAGTGATAACATTCTTTATATGTACTTTATTAAAACATCAATTCATGAAACTTTTTTTTGTGTGTGTGGTACTTGGGAGTTGAACCCAGGACCTCACGTATGCTTTGCAAGTGCTCTACCACTAAACTGCACCTCTAGCCCATTTTTTTACTTTTTATCTTGAGACAGGGTCTCGCTAAATTACACAGGCTGCCTCTGTTCTTGAATTCACTATCCTCCTGCCTCAGCCTCCCAAATCCCCGGAATTACAGGCATGAGCCTCCACTCCCGGCCCATAAAACTTTCTTTATACATTATTCATTCCCCAGTAAGAACCATCAATAGCTTCCTGTTATTTATAGGATTTTTAAAAAGTCAAATTTGTCAGTCAGGCAAAGTCCTATACAATCTGCTAATTCTGAGATTGGCCAATCTTCCCAGTCTCATCACTACCAACCTCTTACAAAAGTCTTCTCTCAAGCCAGCTATCAACTTTCTGCTCTATGAATTCATTTTTATCTGCCTAAATTTTCTCATACTATTTAATCCCTCTTTAAATCATTACCTAAGGGTTGAGGATGTAACTCAGTGGTAGAGCACCTTTCTAGCATGCACAAGGCCCTGGAATTAATCTCCAGTACCACACACACAAAAAAAAAAAAAAAAAAAAAAAAAAAAAAAAAAAAAAAAAAAAAAAAAAAAAAAAAAAA
>VMDO01021613.1:0-35119 GCA_007922755.1 Pedetes capensis | reverse complement strand
TATAATATGCAGTGGATACAGTTCTGGTACTGGAGTCAATACTACACGGGCACGCTGAAGTAATCAGTATAAATGTTCCCTTGCCATCTGCACAGCAGCGAAGGCTCTGGGGGTGGCCGTGAGGCTCCGCCGTGGTGCTGCTGCCTGCCTGAGCCACGCCGCCATTCCCTCCGTTCCAGCACCGCCAGCTCGCTCTCACTGCAGCCTGTGGTTCGCGCACGGTCAGCTTGGAAGGCCTTTCCTATCGTCTGGCCTTGCTAACTCCTCTCCCCTCTGGTCTCTAGATACAGGTCCCTTCTGTCTTGGGCTCCCAGGCAGGTGCCCCCGGATCACTGCCCTTTATTCCTCAGAGTGCGTGCCAATTTGAGTCCTTGCTGTCTGTCATCTCTTGACAACATATGGGCTAGAATGGCACTGACCGCAGGCGCTGCACCATCCCCAGCCTCGCAGTCAAAAAGGAGAGACTGACGGCAGGGACAGACAGCCCGCCCAGCCAGCCTGACTCTCTCAGGACCCTGGAAGGGTGGCATTCTCCAGCTGCATTTGCAGTTGGGTGGGGACCAGGTCACCAGCTCTGGTGAGCAGAGTGTGGACAGAAGTCACAGAAACCGCCTCCAGCTGGCCTGCAGAGACCTCGGCCCCGTCCTCCACCTTTGTTCCCCAGTCTCTAGTGACCAAAGAGGCCAGGTCTGCAAGGTGTCCGCCTCAGGAGGGAAGGGTGGGATGGGCTGCCAGAGAGCTCTGTCTGGGCCATGCTAGCCTGTGACGCCAGTAAAAATGGCCTCTGCAGACACGGTCTTCCTGTGGCCTCGCCCGCCCTGCCTGCCCAAGGCACTGCTCAGCCCATCAGCCAGAGGAGTGCCCCCGGGCCTGCACAGCGCCAGGTCCTGCCTGTCCCTGAGTTTCTCTTCAAACAGCAGGCAGGAGATGCCGGGCAGTGAGTGCGGGGGGCCGAGAAGGATGTGGCCAGAGAACTGCCTCGTCCTGACCAGCACTCTGAATGGGTGCAGAGGCCACGGCCACACGGCCCCCATTCCCTCCTCACTGGGCCTCGTCCTGTGGGAGCTGGGGCGCCAAGGGAAAGAAGTGTGGCGTGTGTGTCACCTGCAAGCTAGGTAAGACCCATACGTGGACCAGAAGCAGAGTGAGTGTGGGTGCGTGCTGACAGGGCGTGAAGACCTGAGATCCCACTAAACGGGGAGCTCCTGGCACGGTGTACACCCTTATGAGGTCCGGGGAGGAGAAGGATTGCCCAATAAGGGAACGTGTGCATCTGTACAAGGGGGTGACAGTAACTTCCCTGCACGGCTGACGTAAAGATTAAAGCAGGAAATGCGTGTGGAGGTTATTGCCACCTGGTGCGTGGACTCAGGAAACATTTGACATTTGTGGGCACAGAGTGTCAATACAAAAGGTTTGGTTTTACAGCCACTTGGTGTTGACTTCCAGTGGAACCTACAGATTTGACTTGGTGAGTGGTTATCTGTGACTTGGTCACTCTCTGTCGGTTTACTGAGGTCCTAACCAGGACCAGGGGCAGGTGAGCTGGAGGCTGCTTCTAAACCACTCTGAGAGAAGTTGGGCACGTGGGGCCGTGTGTGAGGTGGCATGAAGGCTGATTCAGAGCAAGAGCCCAGGGCTGGCCTACGGGGTTCTGTACATTGTGTGGTCAGATGCCATACTCCCCTGGTTCTGTGTGCCTGGTGCCACTCTGACGGGCCCACCTGTTCCCAATCTGTCATTCCTGTTTCTGTGTCAGCATCAGAAACGGGTTCATTGAATCACTGCAATTCAGAAATGGTAACTTCTAACTGCGTCACATCCAGAGTCCTCACAGAAGAGTCTCGTGACCATGAAACACGTTAACTAAAAAGGAAGAAGACAGTGTGGACACCTGACTGGTTTATGTGCTGCTTACGTGTACTGTTATGTATTTACAAATCTACTTTCTTGACAGAACTCAATAGTTTTGTGAGCTAAAGCATTTGGACAATAGATTTAAAAATATATCTATGTTGTGGAAGTAGAAGAGGAATTATTAGGGGGCAAGAAGGGGAAGTAAGAGAGGAAGGAGTGGGCAATGAGAAAGGATAATGGAAGGAGAAAGACAGGTATCATGTATTTTCTCTCATATGCTGTGGGGCGTCACCTGCCAGGTGTGGGGCGTCGCCCTGCCGCTGGATTCACTCCAGCCATGAGCAAGGACCAGCAGCCAAAGACCCGTCTTCTGGTGAGGGGGAGCTGGGCACCCAGGAGTCGCGCTGCCTGGAAAGGAGGCTTCTGCCCACTGCTGCCCTGAGAAGCCTTGAGAAAGGCAGGCTCAGAGGCTTCTGCCCATGGCGGCTCCTTGCTTCTTTTCTTCCCAATGAAGGCGCCAAGTGCTCTGCTCCAACAGCTCTTTATTTCTTCCCTGTCAGTCCCGGTCGATGGAATGGACCCAGACTGCTCCGTGTATTGCCCTTATATACTCTTCTGGGGCTTGCCGGGACACCAATCAGAGGCAATTACCACATACGGGTTTCAGCCAGTCAGAGGGGATATTCAAATTTGGTTTTGTAGAAGTAGCCAATCAGGGGTGGTTCCAGAATGGTCCAATCAGGAGTTGTTCTGGGGTTTGGAGACAGCCAATCAGTGTCAAGAGGCTGGAGGCAAGGGAATAGATGCCAGAGCCATCTTGGGGAGCTCGACAACCCTAAGTTCCAGGATGTAGGGCAAAGGTGACTGCCTGGGGAACAAGCCTTAGTCCTCCAAGGGAGCCTAGATAGGCCCTGGGGTGAACTGCCTCTCTAGGCAGTGCCGTACAATATGCAGACTCTAGAAAAAATATATATATAATGGCCCCCATGTGTCTGTCAGCTTGTTGTACTGTGGGGGCTTGCAGGTTGCTGTGATGCTGAAAGCTGTACCATCGGTGTGTCAGATACCAGCAGGGCCACCTACAGTGGACAGGTTTCAGCTGAGCCTCCAGAACAACACAGACTAGGGAGAAGGACCCGGCAGCCCACTCCCAAAACAATTAGCAATCGAAAACCCTATGAATAGCAGAGAAGCACTGGCAAATATAGTGCTGGAAAATGAGCCCCTTGGGCTGGAAGGCATTCAAGAAATCCTGGGGAAGAGTTGCCTCCCCAAAGTAGAGTCGATCTTAATGATGAGAATGGAGTAAAGCTCCTGGGCCCTCCATTTCTGACATGGCACCACTTAAAATGAGAAGAAACACAGTGGCTGCAACAATGGGCTTAAACATTAAAAGATCCTGTGTATGGCACAGTGTTGAGTAGTGTTTTGTTCTGTTTTACTTAGAGTCACTATGAGTTGGATCCAACTTGAGGACACTTAACGACAACAACAACGGCGTGTGTGTGTGTGTGTGTGTGTGTGTGTGTGTGTGAGAGAGAGAGAGAGAGAGAGAGATGAAGGCAGAGGGGGACTGTTTGGGTGGAGGAAGGAGCCCCTGGGAAAGATGGAAGGTAATGAGGAATTACAATGAATGATGTGCAATGGTATCTATGTATGGAAATGTCATAATAAACCCATTATTTTCTATGCTAACTAAAAAAATTACAAATAAAAAAAAAAGCCAGAAAAGTCTTTCTGATCCTTCCACTACCAGGTGGAAGAGCCTGTCTCGACACAACCCAAAGTCATAAGGGAGGGGAACCAGGGTCACCAGTGCCAGGCTCTCTGGCAGAGGCACCTTGTCCAGGTGATTTCTGATGACTGTGGCACAAAGTTAGAAGGAAGGCTGTGGGGGAGGCAGCCAGAGCTCACAACGTCCCTCTGCCACATCCTTGCTGCTGTTCAGGTCCTTGCCCACCTCCCAAGACAGGGAAAGGGGGCGCCTTCCTCATGTGGTTCTCCCTAGGCTCTGTGAGGAGATGCATCGCGAGTCATTTGGGAACACGCGGTGCAGGGGCTGAGTGAACTCTAGTCTCTGTGACTCTTCTTCTTTAATCAGCATGGTACTATCTGGGCATAATTTCCAATAAAAGAGCACTTGGCTATCTTAACATACTTCTACCTTTTATTTTGATGTTTTAGCAGCATCCATAAAAGACCATCATAGTATCGTACTACAAGGCAAGACCATCAAATGCCAATCAGATTTCAACAGTTAGTGGACTATAAAGGTTACTGTTATTCAATTTTTTCTTCAAATCAACATATATTTGTATTATTTCTGTATAATTAAACTTAAGTAAAATACTCAGTTGCCAATGAAAGTTCTGTTTGCTTTTATGAGGCAATAACCTCCTCGCTGACTTGGTAAGTGTCAAAAACTTCCTGCCTCTTGACAGTGAGCCCCACCCACCAGCACCTCGAAGTTGGGATGGTGTGATGCTATTGCACCTGTTGAGAGAAAGAAAACACCTAACACTTACCTGGTGATACCAGAGCCCATGTGGAAGGGATGGGATTTGAATTAATGAAGGGTATATTGCCTGTGATGGGAGAAGGGCCTGGCAATCCACTCCCAAGGCAATCCCGAAAAAGTCAGCCATTGAAAACCCTATGAGGGTCGCTATGAGTCTGATACTGACTCGACAGCACCTAACAACAATATTGCCTGTGAGCCTGCAGCGGTAGCCCTGTGGCATCCGATCCCGTCAGATCTCGGAAGCTAAGCAGGGTCGGGCCTGGTTAGTACCTGGATGGGAGACTGCCTGGGAACACCAGAAGCTGTAGGCTTGGGAGAAGGACCTGGCAACCCCCTCCCAAAAATCAATCTGCCATTGAAAACCCTATGAACAGCAGAGAAGCACTGAAAATAGTGTTTCCCCTGTTGTACAGAGGGTCGCTATGAGTCGGATACCGACTCGAGGGCACCTAACAACAGTAACAACATATTGCCTGTGAAGTCCAATTTAGAAGGAAAACTTGTGTAAGAATCTACCCAAGATTTATCCACCGGCATGCCTGTCATCCCAACGGCTTGTGGGGCAGAGGCGGGAGGATCCCAAGTTTGAGACCAGAGGCAGTCTGTGTAACTTAGCGAGACCCTGTCTCAAATAAAGTAAAAAAATTGGCTGGGGGTGCAACTTAGTGGTCCAACCATTGCAAAGCATGCAGGTGTGAGGCCCTGGGTTCAACCCCCAGTACCGCAAAAAAAAAAAAAGAAGAAGAAGAAGAAGAAGAATCTACCCAAAATTTTCAGATTTTTATGGTGAATATCATCAAATATGTGATTAATGAAAAAGGATTCTTATAATTCAATTCAGTGTTTATACTACATTGTGAAGAGTCAGGGAAGAGAGAAAGCCACACAGGAAGAAGGAAGCATTTCTGTCTTTCCTCCTTTCTCTCTTTCTCTCTTTCTGACTGTTGGTGAGGGGGAGTCACCAACCAACTGGAGTTGCTGTTGGCTTGTGTATCATTTGTGTAATTGCCCTGGGGGTCGGACACTGAGCACCCCTGAGGATCTTTGATGAAGGCAGTAACAGCTCACACAAAAGTACTTGGGAATAGGAAAACATGTCTAATTATGATTTACACAAACTCTTTGATATGAACTTTATTTTACTCAATAAGTAAAAACCATATAGAGTCAACTTGCTTTAAAAATATAAGCCTAGATGTTGTTTTTTGAAGTAATAGGCTTTTAAAGATATGCTTAACAAAGACAGGATCATGAAAACTGAACTTCCCTATTTTAATCTTTATGATTCCGAGTAGGGCAGAAGATCACTGGAAATCAGTTAGCATTTGATAGGTTAGGGCAGCAGTTAAAAGGATCAGAACACAATCTTTGACATGCAGCTTTTAAGTAGGGAAAACCTGTAGTACTACATTTCTTTTGAACGTTCTAGTTTTCTTCTAACATGTAAGCTAAGCCCAATATGATTCTCCACTCATAGCTAAAACTAACCAGAAGGTGATTTATTAGGTTTAAAAAATATTTGTACATTGCCTTGACATTTGGTGAATATTGCTTCCTATACCTATGAGCTCACTAGTGAGGGCGGCTGTGGATATTGAGCCTTGAAGGAAGTTGAGTAAGAGGCCCACCCCCAAAAGGAGTACTTATTTATCTTTATTTTCCTTTAAGGAAGATTCAATCTCTTGCCTGCTCTCTAAGACCCCATAGCCAATTCTTTTTTTTTTTTTTTTTTTTTTTTTTTTTTTTTTTTTTTTTTTTTTTTTTTTTTTTTTTTTTTTTTTTTTTTTTTTTTTTTTTTTTTTTGTGTGTGTGTGTGTGTTACTAGGGGTTGAACCCAGGGCCTTGCGCTTACATGCTCTGCCAGTGCTGGACCACTGAGCTGCACCCCCAGTCCTTTTTTTTTGCTTTTTGCGACACGGTCTTGCTAAGTTACACAGACTGCCTCTGGTCTCCAACTTGCGATCCTCCTGTCTCCGCTTTCCAAGCCGCTGGGATTACAGGCAGGCACCACGGCGCCTGGCTCCCCATAGCCAGTCTTAATGCTGTGCTTTGGGTGTGATGTGATCTTCATAGTAAAGGTGCACATGAGAGGTGAGACTGCCTGGCGGAGGTGCAATGCTGGAGGCCCATGTGACAGAGGCATTTTTTTGGTGTGTCCTGTGGAACTTTATCATTACCAAAAAGGCACATGACAAAGGAAGAATAATGAGTGATTTTCATAGGAAGAACAATATATCAAGAATATCTAAATGAATTTAACAGGTATAAGGCATATTCTTGGCCACCTCAATTTAAGATAAGTTTGCAAGTTGGAAATCATTTTCCATTTATATATGTCATTTGTGATAATTCTTCAGTGGCTTAAGCAAAGAATAAAAAAGAGAAGTTTTCGATGTCTGCTAAATGGATCCATAATAATGTTTTGTGGCTTTTCTTTGTTTAAATAGTTGGCGAGGGTCAAACGAAGGTCAAGAAGTTAACTCAAGTAGTATCCCGGGCTTCTCTAGGGAAGAAAGTAATGGATGAGAGAATAAATAAAAATAAGCAAAGGAAAAGGAGAAGCCAGTGCGGTGCAATGTGTTATCTAATGGTGAATTAATTATGACGAGAAACGGCCACTTCGGATAAAACCTGTTACGTGGAAATGACCATTGAGGCAAATGGACTGCTGTGGGAGGCAGGCAGGCCGTGGGTTTGGTGTGTGACGTGGGTCCAGAATGGGCAGATGATAGAACTCGGCACACAGTGCACTGCAAACCAGCCAGCCTCCAAAAAGGAAGATGGTGGCGGAGCCGGGGGTTACTGGTCTACCTGTAACTTCAGGCTGGACCCTTCCACAGTGCTACAAAAAGCATTTGATATTTGTGTCCCAAACATCAGTTCAACAGAAAGAAAAAGTATTCTTCCGTTATTCCTGTGAAATGAGAGGATGGGGTGGCAGGACAGGGGCCCTAGCCAGGAAGGGGCAGGCGCTGGCGCTGGGGTTGGTTGACCGTGTGCCTGGGGTTCCCGGCTTTACTCATTGCTTCGGGAGAGGATTGCCACATCTTTCTCCCATTTTTGAGGGGCTGGAGATCAAACCCAAGGCCTCAGAGAGTGCAGAGCAAGTGCTCCACCAACTGAGCTAAACCCCAGCCCAAAATGCATTAGAGATCTTCCCAAATGGGTGCATACAGAGCTGTTTCATAGAGAGACGTGCAGAGCCTGTCGATCACACGCTGACTGTGCGCTGGGCCAGCCCTGGCCTGCCGCTGGGGATGGAGACCACGGGCAAGGCCAGCTCTCTGTCCTCCCACGGCTCACAGGTCGAGGTGGGAGAGGTGAGACTAGAGCGTGGCAGGTAGCATCTCTTTCTGGGAGCACTGAGGACCACCTGGGTGGGCCACCGCCTCCTGGGGCCTGGGATGTGCTTGTTAATGGTGGGGCTTCCGTTCGGAGGAGGGGGTGGTGGTACACGAGAAACACCATGATGGGTCTACAGAGCCTGTCAGGACATGGGACGAGTCAGGTGGATTGTGGCGATCACGGAGTCCCTGTGGGACAAAGCTCTTGCACCGAGACTGAAAGACTTAATTCCCGGCTGAGATGGAGGATGGGAACAACGGGCCCTGTCCAGGGGCAGCCGATGCTGAGGCCCCTGGGGGCATTTCCAAAGGGAGAGGGCAGGGGAGAGGCTGGTATTTAGAGAGCGTTGGGATGTGAGATGGGACCAGATGGCTGAGCGTCGTGTAGACACTGGGGGACCGAGGCCAGAGCCCCCGGGAACTTCTACATGGGGATTTCAGGAGCCAGGAGGGCTCCAGGAATGGAGGCGGTAGAGGAGGGAGGCTCAGGAGGAGGAGGTCAGATAAGGAGCAGCCTGGAGGCTGAAGAGACCCACAGCGAGAGCAATGGCCCCTGTGTCCCTGTGCTTGTGAAGCGCCGCCCGGCGAGAGCCAGGCTCTGGGGGCCTCAGGACAGCTGTGATCCTGGGGCCACAGGAAGGCGCAAGGGCAGGGTGGGAGGAGGCAGCCAGCAGGGCGGACAGACTACTCTCCTGTGGGAACCCAGCACAGACGGCGCTCACTGGGCTGCGGGGTGAGAGAAAGACACAGGAAGAAGGGGCCTTGGGTCCAAGCCCGAGGACAGACGCTGGTGTGTCAGGTGGACAAGAGGAAGGATCAGGGCACAGAGAGCAAAGGCCATATGCACAGATGCCCATGTCCCAAGGGGAACCAGATACCTGTGGACAGGAAAGGCAGGGAGGGAGGGGTCGGGCGGAGTGAGCAGCCCGCGCTCCCAGAGAGGACTTGGGCCTCCGTTTCCCTCCTCTCCTCCCGGCCTCCCACACTGTCTTCCCACCCCAGGCCTGGGGCTCCTCCCGAGGACAGAATGCGTCACTAGCGATTCAATTAATGGGGTGAAGACCTGGGTCTGGGCTGGGTGGGGTCGCACGTTATGCACTGCAGCATCACTCACTTTATAGCAGGCAGAGGAACTTGTGGAAGGTCTGCAGCCTGTGGCACCCCTGCCGCTCCCCGCTGCTCCCGGGGCCTTGGGGTGCCACTGTGGCCAAAAGGCAGCCTGGACCTTTGCAGACACAGGCAGGGGAGTGGGGCTGGGATGGGAAGGAAAGCTTCCGGCAGAAGGGCCTGGTTCTCAAAATGATTCTTTTTTTTTTATTATTGGAAATTTTTAATGTACACCTTAATGTGATTCATTCTGACATGCTTTTCATTGTGACATTTCCATATATGCATTTTGATGTACATTATTCATATAGGTTCCCCCTTACCCTCTTGTATGCTTCCCCCCCACACTCTCCATCTAAGTCTTCTCTATCATTTACTTGGTAATATTTTTCTATATGTCCTTGGGTTCCAATTCTGTTTAAGGTAGAAACTTTTCCTGTAGTGAACTTTATTATCTTGTCAGAACAATTGCATGCATCAAAATGATTCTTCAAGAGGCTGCTGCGGCTGGGCGTGGCGGCGCACACCTGTAATCCCAGCGGCTAGGGATGCGGAGGCAGGAGGATCGCAAGTTTGAGACCAGAGGCAGTCTGCCTAACTTAGCAAGACCCTGTCTCAAAAAGTCAAAAAAAAAAAAAAAAAAAAAAGGGCTGAGGTGCAGCTCAGTGGTCCAGCACTTGCAAAGCATGCAGGCGCAAGGCCCTGGGTCCAACCTCCAGTACTGCAAAAAGAAAAAAAAAAAAAAAAAAAAAAGGAGGCTGCTGCAGGTGTCAAGGAAGGGTTCCCTAGGGTGGGGTGTGTAAGGAGGAACATCCCCTGGACATATTGTCAATGCCCTGAAGGTGCCCCAGCTAAATACAATGGGTAGGAAGGAGCGTTCTTCTTGACAAAGTCCTTCTATTGTGAGGGCCCAAAGAATAGCAGGAAGATAGGGACCTGCGCGTTGGAAGGTGCTTCCTCCCTTCTCTGGCCCCACAAGGAAGTGGCTGCATATAATGCCCCCTCTTTGTGCTCCTCACCCACAGAGAAGGCACAGCGGTGCTCAGATTCTCAAATTCCCCGTGAAAGAAGTTATTTTTGTCAGATGGGCAATTGTGAGCTTGTCCTTGAAGTCAGACCCCCCACCGTCTCTCTCTCTGACCTGCCCCTGCTGGCAGAGGCTGCAAAAGCCCTGATTGAAGTGGGGGCCGGAGATCCAAGCCACGGAGCCTGTTGTCTTGGAAGAAAGCAGGTTGGCGAGGATCTTCGATTAAAAAAGTTTTATTGGATGTGCTTTATCCTTTCTTACTTGGTTAGAAACTTCAGGTCATCAGGATGAAACCAAAAGTAAATGAGAGTAAGAAACCTCTCCACTGAAAACAAAATAATCGGCAATTTCTTCAACGTTCTGGGATTTGTTGTTGTTAGGTGCCGTCGAGTCGGTATTGGACTCATAGCGACCCTCATAGGATTTTCAATGGCTGACTGTTTCGGGATTGCTGTGGGAGTGGATTGCCAGGCCCTTCTCCCATCTTTGCGGTGCTGGGAATTGAACTCAGGACCTTAGACTGCAGCGCAGCGCTGTACCAACTGAGCTAAATCCCAGCCCCTTTCTAGGACTTAGAATTTCCTATTCAGTAAATACAGGAGAAGGACATGGCAATCCACTCCTGAGGCAATCCCGAAAACAATCAGCCAATGAAAACCCTATAAGGGTCGCTATGACTTGGACACAACTCGACAGTGCCTAACGACAACATTCAGTAAAGAGGGTAACTGCTGCTTAGCCCCAACACGTGGATAGCAATTTGGTTTGCTTTGATGCCCATTGTTGAAGTTAGAGAAAATGCACCAGCTGGCATGGTGCGTGCGGCAGAAGGAACGGGTGTTCCAGACCTGGGGAATCGCTCATGGCTCAGTAAGAAGTTGCCAGGATGCCTGAGTGAATCGGTGTGGTGTTTACCGTGCGGGCAGGATTTGTAAGTCTAGGCAAGGCTGGTCCTGACTCTGCGGTGCACAGCCTGTGCTGGGATGGAGGCGTCCTCTGGCTGTCACTCAGCCAGCTTTGGGGGGCAGGATTGTAAAACCAGGAGGATGGCAGTCGCTCCCTGCTCTGCGATCACAGGTCAAAATCCATGGACCACCCTCCCCTTAGGGACTTACATGTCCACACCTGCACGCTGAGCTGTGGGCCGCGATGGGCAGCCCTGGTGGCCGGCCTGACCCATGCTGGCCTTTCTCTCTCTGGATGCGTGCCTTCACTCCTGCTTCCCAGACCTCTGACTGACTCCCACTTCCACCCCTCCTGGCTGCCTGTGACGGTGTCCCCAGGGCTCAGGTGGCGTCCCCTGGGTCTTTGCTCCCTGCTGCCTCTTTCTCTGGAGGGCTCTGCCTGCTTGCTTGCCTCTTCCGCCCACAGCATTGTCCACCTGCTCCTTCCTTTGTTGTTGTTAGGTGGAGGCAAGTCCAACTCATAGGGTTTTCAATGGCTGATTGTTCCAGGATTGCTTCGGGAGAGGATTGCCACGTCCTTCTCCCATTTTTGAGGTGCTGGAGATCAAACCCAAGGCCTCAGAGAGTGCAGAGCAAGTGTTCTATCAACTGAGCTAAACCCCAGCCCAAAATGTATTAGAGATCTTTCCAAATTGATGCATACAGAGCTTCATTCTTTTGTTACTGTTGTTAGGTGCCATCGGGTCAAGTCAGACTCATAGTAACCCTATGTACAATAGAATGAAACACTGTCCAACACCGTACCATGCTTGGCACTTTGTCAGTGCTTCTCTGCTATTCATAGGGTTTTCAAGGACTGATTGGTTTTTGGGAGTGGGCTGCCAGGTCCTTCTCCCAAGCCTACAGCACCTGGTGTTCCCAGGTAGTCTCCCGTCAAAGGACTAACCAAGCCCGACCCTGCTTAGCTTCTGAGGTCAGATGGCATGGGATGCCAGGATGGAATGCCTATAGACCATTCCTTCCTTACCCTACTGGATTGCTGACCAATGCCTAGAATGAGATTCCCAGCAGACTCACCCAGTAGTGTCACTGAGCCCTTTTAAACCACCTGCAAAAGCCAGGGTGCCTGACCTGGTGTAACAGGAGTGAGGACCCTTGGGGAGGAGGAAGGAGCAGGTCCAGTCTAAAGAGGGTTCAGCCTGTGGCTCCAAAGAATTTCCCCAAGTAAGAAAGAGCTGATGCATGTATCAGACTTTTGATATTCTCAGCCCTGTTCCAGGTACTTGTGCATAGACACACACGCGCGCACACACACACACACATGCACACATGAATAGATATCAACTCGGTTAGTGTTCATAGCGACACAAGAAGGTGTTTTGATGATGCCTGTGTTAACCGTAAGGGAAGGGCTGAGGGCCCAGGGAGCTGGCCAGATTGTGCCTCGGGACTTGGCAGCGCTGGCTCCCCCAGGGCGGTCTGGCCCAGGTGAGGGCTCTCAGCCCAGGCCTCCCGAGCCTTTGAGAGAAGATGAGGGTGAGCATTTATGAGAACCCTACCAATTTTTGATCATCGTCTACAAATTCAAAATGAAAGATGAAACAGAACACAGTGGACCACTCGCCGTCCACAGCCTGGTTGCTGTGTGGCCTTGGCCCTGAAGGTTGGTCCCCAGGGACCGGTTTTCAGCCCAGTGTGTGTGGAGCAAGGTTGGCTGTGGATTGTGGTGCCTCCCTGGATGTTCTGTGAGGCTCTGTCCCTGAGGCCCGGTTCTGGGTGGTGAGGGAGGCCCAGCGGAGATCCTGCCTCTCATGGCAACCCCTCTGCCCCGTGAAGCCAATGAATTAACCAGTCTTGTGTTCTGAGGCCCAGCACTTCCTGGGGGTTGGATTGTGGAGTCAAAGTCAAAGCTATGGAGCAGCCTGTGGGTGAAGCCTCTCCTTTTGAAAGCTTTTTAAGACGTGTTTTCCCTATGATCTGAGAGAGAACAGTGAGTTGATTGACTTTCCAAGTCTTACTAATATCAGGATAAGTTCCAGTTCTGCTCCATCAGAAGGGTTGATGATGGGGGGCACTGGACACTTCTTCGGCCCATCCAGAGATACAACCCAAGGAACACTACACGAGTGGGCTATTTCTATTAGGCTCTCATCCCAGTGCGATTGAGGCCCCTCCGTGGGGCACTGTGCCAGGGTCTGCAGGGTGGGCGGACAGCAAGCTGGATATAGACCCAGGGATCACTGAGTTTATGAAGAGAGAGAAAACCAATACTCACAAAACAACTAGAAAAAAATTGACCACGAGTAGAACCAGAGCTTAGAGACATCCAGCGGTCAGTGTGAGCTTCAACTTAACATTAGGAAAAATGCTTCATGGAGTGAGATTTGTCTAAGTTGAGAGGAGTAGGGTGGTGGAGGTCAGAGCAGGGGGCCAGGGTTTATCCTGTCTACGTTCCGATCCACTGGGCACCTCCACAGGCATTGCGTGCACGGAAGCTGGCTCTAGTGTTTAATAACCTGCAAAGGACGCACCTTTCACAGAGGCCTTCTCTGAATCATAGCATCCTCAATGAATGTATGCCAAGCCACATGGCTGAGGAAACAGCCAGGCAAGGTCAGACCCTGCAATGGGAGGGATCTGGGAGACCGTTGGGTGCCTCCGCTTTGCAGAAATTTGCCTGGTCTAGGATGGATGGGGGTCCTAAGCGGGGAAGGTGGGTGAACCAATGCCTGGAGGATCTTCAAGATGTTGTGGATTTGGATGTGAAACCATAGGCAACGGGCAGCCATTGTGTGTTTTTGAGGAGACAGGCACGAAACTCAGGCTTCAGGAAGACTGGCATCCAATGGTATAGATGCAGTTGGGAAGGGAAAGCCCCCAGGTTTGGGCGTTTGTCTAGGAAGAGGTTATGGAAATGGGGCAAGGAGATGCCTGGGCCTGAGTGGGTGATGGGCAGAAGGTGCCCCAGACATTTCTGGCAGAGGACCCCACTGTCCTGCTCAGCTAGTCCTGCCACTGCACATTTTGATTTAGAGAAAACACACACCTGTTCCTATGGAGAAAAAGAAAAATGGTTTAAGACTCTGTGTGAGACATCTTTGCACACATCAATGTTTTTAAAAGAAAGCCCTAGCCAAACTTTAAGCCCACTTAGATAATTTAACTTAGTTTTCTAAACCAAGTCCTTTAGTGTGTCTCTCTGGGGTAATCACTGTAGGCCTGAAATGGCCCACCTGGCCTTTTCCTCTCCTCTGCACTTCAACCCGTTGCAAGATGAATACTAAATTGTTGTTGTTGTTGTTGTTGTTGTTAGGTGCCATTGAGTCGAGTCCGACTCATAGCAACCCTCATAGGGTTTTCGATGGTTGACTGTTTCGGGATTGCCTCAGGAGTGGATTGCTGGGTCCTTCTCCCATTTTTTGAGGTGCTGGGAATTAAATTTGGGACCTCAGAGACTGCAGCGCAGTGCTCTACCAACTGAGCTAAATCCCAGCCCGAATACTAAATTAGTTTTTCTGAAAACAAAATTATGATCATATGACTTAAACCCAGAGTCTTCGGTGTGGGGCTGGGCTTACTGCTGGGAACCACTCTGGCCATGAGTTGAACCCTGCGGCCGAAGACTTGCTGTGTGGTGAATGCTGCTGAAGAGCCGCGCCCGGAAGGGAGGCTTATGCCCACTGCTACTCTGAGAAGCCTTGAGAAAGGCAGGCTCAGAGATTTATGCTCATGGTGGCTCTTTGCTTCTTATTCCCAAAGGCAACGCTGACAGCCCAAGTGCTCTTCAACAGCTGTTTATTGTGCTTCCTTTTCTGGGTCGATGGTCAGACTGCAGCTGCTGCTGCTTGCCCTGTGCACAGTGCCTATATACCCTTGAGGGACCAATCAGAGGCTGCCATGTAGTAAGGGGTGATTGGATCAGAGGGGAGATGCAAATATGGCACTGGAGAAAGAACCAATCATGGGGTGTTCCTTAAGTGACCAATCAGGGGTTGTTCATTAATTGAGAAGTGGCCAGTCAGGTGTGGAGAGGTTTGAGGAGGCAGTTGAATGCCAGAGCCATCTTGGCTCACTTGATGCCCCAAAAGCCCAGGATGTAGGGCAGAGGTTACTGCCCTGGGAATGAGTCCCAGTCCTCCAAGATGACCAGATAGGCTTTGAGGCGTGCTGCCTCTCTAGGCTGCATCCCTACACTTTGGTAGTCTCTAGGATGAGCTGCCCTTTGTCTAGAGTGTTTGCTCTGGCATTGGTAGCCACGATCCCATGCCACCCTCACATGCCAACAGGTGCTTATTTCCCCAAGTTCCTGAGCTCCAGGGAGACAGAGACTACCTGCTCCCAAATACATTGTGCATTTTTTACCGATGGGGGACTCAGTCCAGCCCCTCCACCCAGAGCATCCCCCACTGTCTTTGCCCCTCCTGCTCCTCCTCTGACTCCATCAATCAAGCAGAACCCAGGAGGCCTCTCCTCAACGGCATACTTCCTGCCTCACTACTCTGCAGTTCAACCAGCATGATGGAGTCCCAGCCGGTGCTTGGTCCTAAGGATGTGGATGGGGCCTATGTGCTCCCTCTGTAAGACAGTGGAGTCATGGAGACATTAGATCAGCCATCTGTTCAGCTTCAGGGAATGTGGCAGGCATGGGTTGATGTTCAGGAAGTTGGGGTGACATGGAAGTATGGGTGCTCATAGCCTCAAGTAGAGGCATGTTGAGACTGGGTGTCTTTATAACCTGTGTGGGGAGGAGCGTGGTGACAAATGGTCCTGATGTCTCGATGAGGACGTCAGGGCCATGGGTGGTCCTGGAGGCTCCTCAGGCCCTCCTTGGGATGGCTGAGCCCCTTCTTCTAACTGTTGGGCCACCGAAGCTGTGGTCAGCCTGCTCCGGTAGGCCAGGCCTGCTGTGGGACATTTGATTGCTGGATGTTGACGACCGTGCCCTGGCAGGGCAGAGCCACAGAGAACGTCCATGTGCCTGGCACTGGGGTTCTCCTGACCATGACAGGGTCTCCATAGTCCAGGATTTTATCATTGGCCACTGCTATTCACACGTTACTCCACTTCCCTCCTGGGGCTGGAACCACAGGTCTGGACCTGGGGCTGTTGGAGAGGACATAGGAGTTTGCCCCTGTGAGTCACTTGGCTCCTTTTGGACGTGACATAGGAGGAGCGTTAGAGAAGGACGGCCAAGACTAAGAACACTGTCAGATCTCGGGGTCAGCGGCCATAGTTAGGAAACTTCACGGGGCTCTGACTGTGGTGGGTCGGACAGCGTTTGCTGTTCAGGTCCTCCCTGGCCACCAGGAATGGCTGCAGTTGTCCCCTCCCATGCCCCCCTTTCTCCTCAGAGAGACAGACAGACACGGATGCACATACAATGCTTCCACCTCTGACAGGCCAGCACGGATTCCTCCAGGGACTGCCAAGGGGTGGGGATCAGAATTCCTCAAAGGGAGCTCAGTAGGGTGCTTCAGGACAGCGGTGCCACTGCATCTGCTTCCAATGTGGCCAGCGGCGATCTGGGCGGAGTTTGTACCACAAGCCTGGCCAGGCATCTGAGCTCCTTCAACCCAAGGTGAGGGAGCTGACACGCACTTCCTCCCTGGTTCCCGTCAGCCTCCCCAGGGGCTCCCCTCGCCAAGCACATCCGAGTGCCTGTGTGGGTGTGCGTGTGCGTATGGGTGTAAGTGTGTGGGTGCGCGTGTGTAGGCGCGCGTGAGTGCCCGCACAGAAGCACATTCACTTCAGTACGCGGGCCTTATGTGAGTTTCACACATGCGCGTGCACGCACGCACCCGGATTTAATGGGAGGGCCTGGCCCTCGGAAGCTGCCCGTCTGCGCTGACCGGCCGAGAGGGGTGGTGAACTCTCAGAGGCAAGGCCATGCGCCTGAGAGTGAAATAGTTTCGCTTCGAAAATAAAACACAACACAATGAACCCCTGCCTAAGCATTTTCCAAGCTCTCTCTCCCCTGGGCTGCTCAGATCACCCCCACTAAATGCTGCGCCTTTGGAAAAAAATCGTCATGGGATCCTTTGGTGGGGCCAAGGATTGTCCCTTAATGACAGGCATTACATTTGCACAGGACCATAAATCAAATCCAGGGGCTGCTCTCAATAGGCTGCAGATGCTGAGGACATGGGCTTGCTAAGTGGCACTTTGCAGGGGAAAGAAATGAGGGAAAATGCCCCCGAAGCACCCCACAGTGTTGGGGAGGAGGGGCGGCCCAGCCTCAGCACGCCCTCATTTTCCTGGGGGCTGAGGGTGTTGGAGGCAGACAGGCAATGGTTTCTCAGGCGGCCTCTGAACAGCTGAACCCGGGTTTAACCCAAGTGGGCTGAAGCGGTGTTTACAAAGGTGTGTCATATCCTCTCAAGCCTCGGCCTGAGTCCTCCCACGCGGCCCCCAGCCCCCAACTCTTCCGGCTTTTAATGTCCTGGCCAAAGGAGCCCAGGAGTCTTTTGAGGCGAATGTACCCTCTGAAGCCTGCAATTACTGTCTCTGATTTCACTGTGAAAACTTTACAACAGCCGCCCTGAAAAATCTTCCTTTACCCTCCCACTCCTTCTAAGAGAAGGGAAAAAATCCATCAAATTAACACATCAATGAGTTGATTGTAATCTCCAGGGCTCCTAGGAGCGGTCTCCAGCTCCCAGACAGGAGGCCGGCGTGATTTATCAATGCAAACCTAATAGCATCAATATGAATCTAACTAAAAATCAATATTTCATTACCAAATTGTTAGTGAGAATGAAGAAAAATTGCCGGAGTCAGAGCATTCTCTAGGGCAGGAGCATCCGGAGTTCAATGTGACAACGTGAGTGATGTGTGACTCCGGGCCTGGGAAGGACACGGGGACGCGGAGGAGGGCCACCGCGGAGGCTGGCGCGGGAGCCTCCCGCTGCCACGGCTTCCTCCTCCTTTCCCTTCCATCTCTTCTTAGAAGGCAAAAGCCAGTGTGAGAAGAGAAATAAGGAAGACGCCACATTATGTCCTTCTGCGACAGGGAGGGCTGCCCCCCCCCCCCGCTTTGGATGCTGGGAGCTCCTGCTAGGGGCTCAGAAGCTGGGGGGCCTCCACCCCTCTTGGGGGGCCCCCTCATCTTCCAGCCGTCGTAAATCCACACTGGGCTTCTGTTTCTTAACACTCCCTCGGGTGCAGGGCCCTCAGTTTATGTTGAGCCGCTTTACAAAAAAATATAGGACCTGGAAGTGGAGTCTTGCAAAAAAGTCTCATAAGCTTGTGCCGAGCATGGGGACTCGGGGTGGCAAGAGGAATGGAAAGTCCCCAGAAAGGAAGGCTCAAACCCGGACAGAACACGCTTCTGTCCGAGCCTATGAGCAATTTACTGCCACCGCAGCTCTGTTCCTCTCAGCCCTTGATGACCAGAGATCAGATACCGAAGAGGGCAGTGATCAAATGGGAAGAAGGAAAGAACATTACAAATGCTTACATAAAACAGAATGCAGCCCGAGGGTGCACCCCTGTCTGTTCTACGTTAGAATGGGGCCTGGAAAACCAGGCTCTTCCATCCTGCGGGGCACTTGCCCATCAAGTGGCAAGGCTGTGCCTGAGCCCTGAGGGTCGATTTTCAGTTAAAGATGACTTCCTGTCTGGAATCCTTTCCGATGATCAAGGGACAGACAGAGAGGAGAGTTGGCTTGGACCATCTTGGCTGCGTCCTACCTGCTCAAGGGATGGTGATGCCACGCTTGTCCCCATCTGCAGCTAGATGGGGACTGGAGAGGACATGATCCGATCAAATGTGTTCTGGGCAAGATCAGGTTTCAGGAATGACTTTGCATATGTTGTTGTTAGGTTCCATCAAGTCAGGTCTGACTCATGGTGACCCTCATAGGGTTTTCAATGGCTGATCATTTTGGGATTGTTTTCAGGTGAACTGCCACATCCTTCTCCAGTTTTTGCAAATGATGGGGATTGAACCAAGGTCCTCAGAGAGTGCCCAGCAGCACTCTACCAACTGAGCTAAAACCCCAGCCCTTGACTTTGAATAGTCATTGTTGTGATAGAAAAACCCTTGCATTATGAGGCTGTATAAAGCAGTGAGTAAAGCCTGGGAGCTGGAAAAGGATAGCCCGTGGTGCACTTGTTGGCTCTGTTAGCGTTAGCAATAGGACCGTGGCCCATCTCACAGACTTCCGTAAACCTCAGCTTCTCCATTTGTGGGGTCACGCAGGATTGAATCACATGTACACACACAGGGTTTAGCACCCTGGCTGACACAGTAACACCCGCTGTTTGTGTGGCTGCTGTTCTCTTTCCCACATACAGGAGCAGCTGACGTAGTAGGACACGTTCTCTAACACGGTTTTCTACCGTAGGTGTCCTAGCCCAGCCTATGACATTGCAGGATTTCTAACAGCCGTCTTACTGTGCTGGGTGTTTTGTGTGGGTGTGCGGAGCAGTACCACATACGGTGTGTTTTTATTTTGCTGCTGCGGTGCTGTTCAACCCTGCCGTGTGTTCAATCAAAGCAGATCCCGGGATAATTTAATAGTCTCGCCAGGTATTTGGTTCATCTTCAGATGCCACCAACAAAGTCACAGTTATAGGGACAGATGAGACTGGCCTGGTCCTTGGCTATCCTTGCCTGGTGCATATCTGGCACCTGGTCTGATGCTCCCCAGGGAGCTGGCTGTCTTTCTGACATTTCTTGCGGGTCTGTTTACCGTATTTTTCAGAACTTGGACTGTCGATGTGGATTTTTTCTGTACCAGTACTGTAGCGTAAGTGCACAATTCACCAGAGTCGCACAACCCTGCACCTTCACAGCAGGCGCGATTTCCTGGCTGTTAAACATTTTTGGGATAACAGACCCTAGAGCCACTAAGCCAGGGATGAGGCAGAGCACTTCCTGGTTTGTACTTCTCTCCTTATAACTGATTCATTTCTTTCTTCTCTCCTTGCTCTGCTGACAAGAGGATCGGAATCGCAACAGAGTACACGGGATTGGGGTGGGGTGGGGAGCCAAGGCCTACGGCCTGGAGTTCTGGTGTCATAGGATGGCCGTGGGGACTAGACTGGAGCAGGCGGCACCCACCTTTGTGTGGCCATGCAGAACACGCAAGAGTCTACAGAGCTGCCAAACCATAGGGAATGAAGACCCCTGTGTTACCCCTGTTACCTCTGTGATTCGCCGTGGCGTGGAGTTATCAGAAGAAGCTGTCTTGCTGTTTGTTTGTTTTTTTTTTTCACTTTAATTCATTCCCACTGGATCCCACCCCATGTCCCTAGCCCTCCCATCCTGGTGACCCCTGGTGTCCCCAAAATGACACCCTCACTGCTCCTCCAGAGCGCGGCCCCTTTCACCCACACCCCCTTATCACTGTTCCTCTTCTCCTCTCTCCTGGAAAAGGTGCCACCTGGCAACTCTCTCTCTTCGCCAGCTGAAGCCACTGCCTCCTTTCTCTTGGAGGTCACAATGGTGACCCTTCCTTCTGGATCCTTGGCTCCCGTCCTTTGAATGCAGCTTGGGATTTGAGGTGCCCACTTCTCCGTGGCACCCCCTGCCCTGCAGAGGCTGCCCCGTGGTGCCCTGTTCACACTGCCTGCCAACTTGACCGTGACCAGACGGCCTCTGTCTGGCTGCAGAGACCAGCGATTTGGCCCAATTGTCACTCTAGGTGAGCATGGCTGCAGGCCTGGCACATGCAAGGCATTCCCACCCAAAACGCATGGTTACAATGGCCCTCCACCCCGGTCAGGGACTCTGCCCTCCTTGCTTGTCCTGCCTGGGGCAGCTTTGTCTCTGCACTGAGCGGTCGCTGGCCTTCATCGATGGCCTTGGAAGCAGGCATGGGTGTGCGTTCCTCCCTAAACACCTTTCTGCCAAGGGCTTCCTGGGTCTCAGTCAATTTTTCAGAACTTCCTTCCCAGCGTGTTTCAAACCCAAGGCTGTCTCCACAACCTTGGCCTCAGAATCGCATCGCTTTTTCTCAGCCTCTGCCCTTCATCCCATCCCAAACAATCGAATCCCCTGGCCGGTGGTTGCAAGAACAGCCTGTTGAATGCTTTTCTCTTTCTCTCTCTTTTTTCTTCTTTCTCCCCCTTCTCATACTTCTTTTTCCTTCCCCTTTGAATTTTAAAGATTTTCTTATTTCTCTTTATAATAATCTAGTATTTCTAGCGTTCCTCACTCAGTTATGTTATCATTGACCCTCATAAGGAGGGAAAATGCATGTTTGATTTGCAGAAATCACGTAACTTGGACTTTCTTACACAGCCTCCTTTTAATTTTTTTTTCTTATAGCATTGGGACGTTGAACCAAGGGTCTTGTGCATACTTTGTAAGCACTCTGCCACTGAGCTACACCGGAACCCCTTAAATATATATATACACACATATTTTTTTGGTACTGGGGGTTGAACCCAGGGCCTTGCGCTTGCATGTTTTTGCAAGTGCTGGACCTCTGAGCTGCACCCTCAGCCCACTTTCTTTTTTTTACTTTTTTTTTTTTTTGAGACAGGGTTTCACTAAGTTACGCAGACTGCCTCTGGTCTCGAACTTGAGATCCTCCTGCCTCCACCTCCTGAGCCACTGGGATTACAGGCATGCACCACCGTGCCTGGCTTTAAATATATTTTTAAAATTGAGGCAGGGTCTTCCTAAATTATGCAGGCTGCCCTCTGGCCTCGAACCTGTGATCTTCCTGCCTCCACCTCCTGCGTTGCTGGGATGACAGGTGTGCACCACCATGCTTGGCTTCTTTTCCTTTTTACGTTCCGTTGCGCGTACTGGTTCATATGGCTTCATCTGGAAAGTAGTTCTACCATCACAACAGCTGACCCTCAAGGGCCCTAGGAACACCATGTCTTCAAAGATTAATCGCAAAGTAGTGAGAAGACCTCATGTGTACTGACTGGTGCTTACTGCAAGGGGGTCCCATGCTTGGCCCCATTTCCTGGTAGCCTGTGCTATTTTCCTTTTCTTCTTCATATTTAGGATGCAATGCTATATATTTTATCCATCACTAAAGAAAAAAAGGCCTTTCTGGAGTCCCTGCCCCCATCCTTCACCCGTCTCAATTGATACCGTGAAAGAACTTTTCCAAGTGTTTGAGTTGCTTGGTCTCGTCAGTCCAGTTTGTTTTTTATTGTTTTTTTTTAAATGCAAATCATGTGGATCATGCACATTATGGTGAGCATAGTGTTGAAAGGGAATTGGAAGGATGACACGGGTGCCAATTATAAAACATCTAGTACGTGTACAATTATATGGTTGTAGGACCTTAGCCTATTATTAAGAAAGCATTGGCCTTCAAGTCAACTGCTCTCTGGTGTTATGTTGGCCTCTGTAATATGTTTCTATCTGGGTGTTGTTATTTTCCTTTTGAAAAACTATCAAAGGATGATCCTCTGCCTCTTTATAGGTAACAGGTGGAAACATGTCTGTGGGGTACTTGGGATTGAGGAAGTAGTCCTGAAGGGTCTCGGTCCTCTCTGGGAGGAGCCTCATTCTTCAAAATTACAATCTTCCCCTATTTTTCCCACCTCTTCTACTTTCACACATTTCTTCTTTCTCCAAGGATAAAGATTTTAGCTGCTTACTAGGAGAAAGTGTTGTTTTACACTAAATCATGTTAAGATATAAACAATGGCCCAAACAGATGAATATTCTTGGAAATATTGTGCTTTCAAATAGACATTTGAAAACAAAGAAATAAGCAAGCATTACTTAATTTCCTACCGTGGAGGTGGCAGAGGGCACTTTGCCCAGGGCCCTTTCTCCTTCTGCACATGACCCTAGCTCTCCCAACAGGTGGCCTGTCAGCCCCAGCTGGGCAAAGGGAGGAGCTGGTCCTGGCATAGCAGGGAGGTCCTTCCAGGTGGCAGCCATTAGAATGTGAGCTTTGCTGTCACCGAATCCGTGTGACATTGGAGATGTCATCAAAGCACCAAATGTAAAAAGCCAGGCGCGGTGGCGCACGCCTGTCATCCCAGCGGCTCGGGAGGCGGAGGCAGGACGATCTCAAGTTCGAGACCAGAGGCAGTCTGCGTCACTTAGTGAGACCCTGTCTCAAAAAGTAAAAAAATGGGCTGGGGGTGCAGCTCAGTGGTCCAGCACTTGCAGAGCATGCAAGCGTGAGACTCTGGGTTCAACCCCCAGTACCACAAAAAAAAACCCAACCCCCCCCCAAAAAAAAAAACCCAAAACAAAACAAACCAAACCAAAACAAAAAAACCCCACCAAATCTGTCCCCACCCACCAACCCCCTGGACCCTTGGTCACTGCAGGTGAAGCACCCATTCTGCTCCCTGCCCTGGCTTTGGAAGTGGCGGCTTTGGTGAACACTCCTCACAAAGGAGTCTCCCTCCCTGGAGACTCAGGATGGGACCAGCCAAGGACTTCTCCTAAGGGCTCTTGTGATTGTTATTATGAAATCAACTTGTAATTCCCAGAGCTTGACTTCTTTTTTATTTGCTTTTCCGCGCAGCTGCTGGGTGAGGCAAACACCTTCTAATTATACAGCTACTGTTGGTGGTAAAATGGATTATTTTTCCACAGGTTTACTCCTTATAGCTGAGCCATCTTTTAAGAATTTTTGCATTTGCATTTCACCGTGTCAATCGTCTCACAGGTCTCTCAGCAACTTCATCTGTGGAAAACAACAGCATTTTTGTTTGTCATCAATTCGTGCTTTTGGGGTTTTCATTCAACAGAATTCAGGGTTTTTTTTCCCTCCTTTAAAATACTTTGCATTTAAACGTTTTTTAACGAGTTTGGTACACAAGGCAGGAAGCCTAGGAAGGAAATTGGTCCATGACATTGCATGGCTATTGAAGAAATTCCTGGAAAACACCTGTGTGGCTGGGACTTGGTATAACAGGGGCTGACAGCAACCGTCGTGGCCCTTGGTGTTGATGACGTCACCACGGTACGTCTGCTTTCTTTTCTTTCTTTCTTTCTTTTTTTCTTTTCTTTTTCTTTTTCTTTTTTTTTTTTTTCGGTACTGGGGTTGAAACCCAACTAAGTTACGCAGACTGGGTCTGGTCTCGAACTTGGGATCCTTCTGCCTCTGCCTCCTGAGCCGCTGGGATTACAGGTGTGCGCCACCACGCCAGGCTGGTATGTCTGTTTTCTACTTGGTTGTCATAACATCCCTGTAGGTTCTGGGCGATGGTGGTCATAACAGGGAGAGTGGGAAAGATAGGTCAAAGCCCATAACTATGGAGACAGCAGAAAGAGCAGGCTGGGCATTTGCGAGGAGTGTGGCAAGGACAGGCAGCAGGGAAATGGACGCCAGGGCCCAGCCTGTGACCAGTTTTGCTTGTGACCTGGTGTGGGGGGGAAATCAATACCCTTGCGTAAAGATCTTCCTGGGCCATGCTTTGTGGGGATGCTGGTAGGCATGCCGGCCACATGGGGAGTGGCCTGGGGACCGTTGCCTCTCGGGATTGCTGAAGACCCTGGACAAAGGGCAGATCCGAGGCTCTAGCACTGCTTCGGGGTGGGAGGGTCTGTAACAGAAAGGGTAGATGAGGACAGAAGCATGGTTCTCTCCAAGCCCAGTTATTGTGCCGTCGAGTCGGTATCCGACTGATAGCGACCCTCATAGGGTTTTCAGTGGCTGACTGTTTCGGGATTGCCTTGGGAGTGCATTGCCAGGTCTGTCTCCCATTTTCGTGGTGCTGGGAATCGAACTCGGGACCTCAGAGACTGCAGAGCAGTGCTCTACCAACTGAGCTAAATCCCAGCCTGAGGTGCCGAGAGTGAGTTAATTGCTTGAAATCAGGTAGTTAATTAGGAAGAAAAGTGGACACGCCAGCTCTTTCATCGCCCACGACAGTGGAGAAGAGATGTGGGTTTGGGGTCTCACTCTCCTTGCACGGCCCCGCGTATCCAGGGGGTTTCTTTTCTCAGAGGACGGGGCAGAGTGACGCTCTGTGTGTGCAGTGGGAGTATCATGTGCGCAGGTGCAGCCCTCCTGTAAGTGGGTGGAGGGCGGCTCTCTGTGCTACAGCAGGAGGTGTGACCAGCACGGGCTCCTGGACGCTGGCGTCAGGACACCGTGGAATTACTCTCAGATGTGGGGATAAAAATGCGAAACGCCATTGAAGGTGCACTAGAAATTTCTTGACAAAAAAGACATCATACAACTTTCAAGACCCAGTATGTTTAAATTGATGCGCATGTGTGAGGGTTTAAGTTCCATCCTAGCATTTGGAGAGGACCTTGTTGTAGCATTTGGAGAGGACTTGTGCAGTGACTAAGAAGGCTCACGCCGCGACTCGCCACGAGCCATGCAAATGTCTAAAACTGCAGCATGTCACTCTCTGTGGCATTTAAATTTTAGGAGTGAAATTGGCTTTTTCAAGGGCAGTATTAAGCATGTTTTATTCTTCGTGGTCAATTAGAGATTTGTGCTGCTAATAATCAATGTTCCCACTTAATTTTAAAACAATGCTTTAGGGCAAAGTCACCATGGGGACATTGTCCAAAGATTTTATCTTTCTGAAAGGAAATTTAAAAAGTGCTGGCGGCCGTGGTACACTCTTATAATCCCAGAGACTGGGGGGTTGAGGCAGGACCATCGCAAGTCCAAGGCCAGAAGCAGCCTGTGCAATTTGTTGTTGTTGTTAGGTGCTATCGAGTCATTATCCGACTCATAGCGACCCACGTACAACAGATGAAACACTATTGTCAGTGCTTCTCTGCTGTTTATAGTGTTTTCAATGGTGGATCGATTTTTGGGAGTGTGTTGCTGGGTCTGTCTTTGAAGCCTACAGCACCTGGTGTTCCCAGGTGGTCTCCCATCCAAGTACTAAAGAGGCCCGACCCTGCTTAGCTTGTGAGATCTGATGGGATCGGATGCCACAGGGCTACGGCTGCAGGCTTCCTGTGCAACTTGTTGTTGTTGTTGTTGTTGTTGTTGTTGTTAGGTGCCGTCGAGTCAGTATCCGACTCATAGCGACCCTCATAGGGTTTTCAATGGCTGACTGTTTCAGGATTGCCTTGGGAGTGGATTGCCAGGTCCTTCTCCCATTTTTTCGGTGCGGGGAATTGAACTCGGGACCTCAGAGACTGCAACACAGCACTTTACCAACCAACTTAGCAAGAGTTAAAAAGTGCAAACAAGGGGCTGAGTGTACGGTTCAGGGTTAGAGCGCTAGTCAAGCCTGAGCCACGCCCCGCTTACCTGCCCGCACTTAAAAGAAAAAAAAAGTTTTAGGTAAAAAGCAAACCAAAGTGTTTTAAGCACACAAATTCTAAAATTCAAAATAGTCCACTTGTTCTTGTTGTTGTTGTTGTTGTTGTTGTTTTGTTTTGTTCTTATTCTCTGCTCCAAGCAGGCTGGGCACACAGTCTAATTTAGGAAGATTGATTTCCAACAGAAGTCACCCACCTTCCACTTACATTCCTCAATTGATTTCAAAATTGCAAAGGAAGAAAACAAATACCTCCTGTCTGGTCTTAATATGATTGCCAGCTTTATGGGTGTATATTTTTGTTGTCCTGTGTCCTCACACCAGCAGCTTAAATCAGGAGCTGAAGTGTTGGTTCGGGAGCCTTGTAGAGTCTAGGCTGCTCTGAATATTAGCAATAAGACCCGTGTGGATTCAGCTAAGGGGAGAAAAAAAATTAGCTGAAGCCATAAAGATAATTAATCTTTGTTTGAAATGATATTTTCCTTTCTGCTGCCATTTGTCTCGCGGAGACATTAAAAAGTCCTTTTATGGCAAGAGAAGCCAAAGGGATGCGATTTGAAACTGCTTGAAAATGTTCCTGCCTCTTTCCTGCCTCTTCCTCACCCCCTTCCAGGCCTGCAGAATTGGTTCCAGTTTCAAAGCCATTGCTCCCTGCTTCCTCTGATGCAATTGAAACCCGCTCTTATCATTGGGCGTGTCCAGAGCTAATCCCAAAGATGAGAGCCGTTCATCAGTTAGCCCGGCCGCCATGCTTCTGAACGGAAAGCACTGACTCCATGCCCTTTTCAATGTGGGGACTGTCCCTTTCCGATTGTTACGATGCCGATTTCTTCATAAGCAACCAGGCTGTGCCAGTGAGGGTCTGCAAGTGGCAGGTAGCTCTTTTTCCCACTGAACTCCTTCCATTTTTCCATTCCTGTATTCTGATGAGTCCTTTCTATCTAGTAAGGGCCTGGCTTCATTAGATATTCAAATGATCTGAAGGAACGCTGTTTCTTTAACTCCTAACGGTAACAAACACATCTGAAACATACTGTTCGCGGCATTTAATCAACAGCAGTCAATTCATCATTTTCACAGTTTTAGTGAGTGGTTATGAATCACTAAAATCGCAGGTATTGTGGATGCAGCGTCACGGTACCATCATTAACAAATGTGCCTTGCACAGAGGGATGACTCGGTAATTGAGTAGGACTAATAAGAATACATCATTTAGCCGCGTGTGACAAACTGGGCTCCACACACGAGCACGGAAAATTCACGTTTTGCTTAATAAATAAATTACACAGCCGATGTATTATACATAATTTGTGTCCTCATGGATTTGAGTGATATATAATGCACGCTCCAAGTCATTTATTTATTAAGACTAACTATATATATATACATATATAGTAGGAGTGGAATTTCAAACCCTGTGGTAAGGCCTATCTGGTGAACTGGTGAAGCACCGAGTATCACTGGGCGGCAGACGAGGCGTGTGTTGGGAGTGAGGAACCCAGGACCTTGCGTCAGGTGCTCCCAGCTTTGGTTCTGTCTGTCTGGGGGAGAGAGGAGGGAAGATCAGAAATTTTGGCAGTGAGGCTGGAGACAATCAGTTTTTGGAGATGAGAGAAACAAAACATCCTCAAGAATAGCCGAGCTAAAAATATTTTAAGGGTCATGATATCAAACACATTTTGGAGCTACTAAATTGAAAAAGCCTGCAGCCGTAGCCCTGTAGGATCCAATCCCGTCAGATCTCAGAAGCTAAGCAGGGTCGGGCCTGGTTAGTACTTGGATGGGAGACCGCCTGGGAACACCAGGTGCTGTAGGCTTGGGAGAAGGACCTGGCAGCCCACTCCCAAAAATCAATCTGCCATTGAAAACTGTATGAACAGCAGAGAAGCCCTGACAATAGTGTTTTGCCTATTGTACACAGGGTCGCTATGAGTTGAAGATCGACTCAATAGCACCTAACGACAACAACAACAAATTGAAAAAACCCCAGGGATCTGTCAGCTCATCATGCTGTGGGGGCTTGCATGTTGCTGTGATACTGAAAGCTATGCCACGGGTATCTCAGACACCAGCAGGGCCACCCATGGTAGAGAAGTTTCATCTGAGTTCCAGAGTAAGACAGACTAGGGAGAAGGACCCGGCGGCCCACTCCTGAAACAATTAGCCTTTGAAAACCCTATGAATAGCAGAGAAGCACAATAGCAGATAAGGAGCCCCCCAGGATGGAAGGCACTCAAAAGATGACTGAGGAAGAGCTGCCTCCTCAAAGCAAAGTCAACCTTAATGACGGGAATGGAGTAAAGCCCCAGGGACCTGCATTTGCTGATATGGCATGACTCAAAATGAGACAAAACATAGCGGTTGCAACAATGGGCTCAAACATAAAAGGACTGTGCGAATGGCATAGTGAATGGTAATGTTTTGTTCTGTTGTACATAGGGTCGCTATGGGTCAGATCTGACTTGACAGCACCTAACAATGACAACTAACAACAAATTGCAAAAGGCTTAGCAATATGCTATTTAGAAGATTGAGATGAGGAAGGGACCATAAGGTATTATAACATGTGGCATATTCAAATAGAAAAAAATGTAGCGAAGACCATGTGCTTAGGGGTGGCCGTTTTCCTGGTGAGTCTAATTTAGGAGCTAGAATTTGCCTGCCATCAGGGGGCCCAATTGTTTCTTTGTGGGTGTCATAACTTTAGAGTGCTCAAGGATGACCTCGTATTTGGCAAGGACAGCGCATCCCTCTGTAACGTGGATAGTGTTCGTGTTATTATTTAAGAATTTAATCACAAATGCATGCAGCTCTAAAGAAGACGTCACAAGATTGGATATAAACCTGTTTGTTTTCACTGAGGAACTGGATCCCTCCAAATATAAATGAATGAATGAATCAGTGCACGCATAAAAGCAAACAGCCTATCAGAAAACCCAAACTCTTCATGGGAAATGTTTGCGAACATTTGCTCGTCTCTGTCTCTTGTGGGCTCGCCCTGGGAGTCTGCTGGGGAATTTCAGATTCTCTTGCGAGAGCTCTTATTTTACTTTTGGACTGTGCCGAGTCCCTGATCGTACAATTCACCTGAAGGTCACTTTGGAGTTAAGCTATAGCAACTGGTTTCCATGATGTCTTCATCTTCAATAAGTCCCATCTGCAGCCTTACTTATTCTCCTGCCTGTTGTCCGAGCCTCTGAGGGAAGACGTTTGTCCTATGCTGATGCTTATTTTCAAGACTGGCAGGGGAGGCAGCTTCTATTCTACTCTGCTGTGCAGATGAAGAGTCGCTTTCACTTTCTGATGGGGTGCAAATGACTCCTGAACAGAACCACCATGCCCTGTGTTAACAACAGCAGCCTGGGACCTGCTTCAAACCTCTCCTACAAGAGACCATGACGTGACCCCACTTCTCTGCTCCTCCCCACAGGACAGCTCCTAGAAAAGCCTTCTATGCCTGCTGTCTCCACCTTCTCTCCCCCACTTATTCCCTGAATCCATTCACAGCTTTGTGACCTCTGCTCTGTTCAAATGCTCTTTCCAAGACTATGACCTCCATGTTGGTCAACCCAATGCTCAGTTCTTCCTCTTAGCAGATTGTCGATAGCTTTAATGTGCTTGATCTCTTCCTTCTCTTTGAACCAACCTCTTCCCTTGGCTTCCAGGGATCGCCCCCTCTGGGTTCTCTTTCTGCCTCAATTTTTCTGTTTCCTTTCACTGAATGATTCTCAACCTCTGGATCCCTGGGTACAGGAATGCTCCAGGATTTACTTGTAGGACTCCTCTGTCAAAATGTACATGTGATTTAGGCCAGTATTCTACTGCTTAAGTATGGATCATAGAAGGTATCTTCCTCTCTACCATCTCCTTTCCAGACCTGAGTATCCAACAGTCGATGTGGCCTCTCCACCAGAATACACTGCAAGTTTAATCGGTCCAGGACTATTCTCTTCATCTCCCTGTATGAATCTGTTTTCTCCCATTTTTATCCATGTTAGCAAATTGTTGTTGTTGTTAGGTGCCGTCGAGTCCGTATCTGACTCATAGCGACCCTCATAGGGTTTCCAATGGCTGACTGTTTCGGGATTGCCTTGGGAGTGGATTGCCAGGTCCTTCTCCCATTTTTGCCGTGCTGGGAATTGAACTCGGGACCTCAGAGACTGCAGCGCAGCGCTCTACCAACTGAGCTAAAACCCAGCCCATGTTAGCAAATAGGAATTCGATTTTCCTAGTTTCTTAGGATGAAAGCCTTATAATCACCCTGAACCCTTCCTTCTCTCATTCCCCCATCCAAATCTAAGGAGAATCCTATTGCCTCTGCTTTGAACATCTTTCCCATCTGACCAGCTCTTGGAAGAGGGACTTTCGGAATGAGGGAGTAAGGACTTCCGTAAACCCATCCCGCCATAAGTGCAGTGGCAATGCTGGTGAAGTTGCCAACACGGACCTTTTCCAACATCACACGGGACTGTGGAGTGGACCACAGGCTTTCACTAATCCAGGCAGCATTAACTCAAGCACTATGCTGTTGGTAAGAACAGCAAAGTGGTGGTGTCTTGGCCGACTCCCAGCTCTCCTCTATCCTGTGGTGTCCTCGACAACGACAAATCTCAAGATCATAGTCTCCGTGAAAACTACCAGCGTCACAGTGACTGGAGGGGCCAAGCAGACATGGAGCAACTCCGGAAGCCCGTCCTCAGAGCACTGTTGCTGCTGGCCTGCCTCCCATCTCCTTGGAAAGTGCTCAGTTCACAGGGTGTAGACATTGTCTGACCTGACTCAGCTCCAAAGGAAAAATCTTATCTCCAGGGCATTTGTCAAAATTGTTTGTTTGTTTATTATTTATTACATTTCTGTGATAGGGTCTTGCTGTGTATCCCATACTGGCCTTGAACTTGTGATCCTCCAGCCTCAGCCTCCCACATGGTGGAATTAGTGGTGTGGACCACCAATACCTGGCTTGCTTTTTTTTTTTTTTTTTTTTTTTTTTAACATCACACTTGCCTAAAGCAGCAATATTGGGTAAGGCAAAAAAAAAATTTTTTTTTTTTGAAATCTAGGAAATAAGATGTTCATAGGGGTCTTTGAAAAGCCTGGCATCTTCCTGGAGTCTTAAGGGTTGTATACATACAACCCTTAATAAAGGGTTAATAAAGGGTTAACTGAGGGTTAATAAAACCCTCAATAAAGACCCAAACATGTCCGCAATGACTCACTTTTGGTTGCCCTTGAGGCTCTGTAGGAGCAAGAAGTGGAAGGCAGGGAAACTTGCACGGGCCTGAGCACTGAAGACGCACCCCAGCGCACACAGGGGGCGTGAAAGCTTCCAGGACGCTCCCTGGCTCAGGCGATTCCGGAAATCTCTGACTGGCCACGAGCTGCCTACTAAGCTCACTAAGCCTTCAGCAGTCTCACATGACTGGAATTTGGACTTTATAGAAGTAAAGCAAAACAGCACACAAAGTAGCTACGACAGCACATCCCGGGGGAGGTAAGCAATCAGATTTCCAGAGGGACTCATTTTACTGTTTAAAATATCAGATATTCAGCAAAATACTGTGGGACACACAAAGAAACGGGAAAGTGTGACTCAGACTTAAGAAGGAAAGAGAGAGAGAGAGAGAGAGAGAGAGAGAGAGAGATTGAGACAGACAGAGGCAGGCAGCCAAAAGAAAGCATCCGTGAGGGGGCCCAGATGTTGGACTTGTTAGACAAAGACTTTAAGTCAACCATTGTGTATCTTGAAATAATGGAAAATAAATCGCGTCCCATAGCCTCTGCAGCTCCAACTCAGTGTATCATTTGACCTAGGTTATGGCCGTAGTTGCCGGTCCCCTTCCCTGCATTACAATTGTTTCTTCTCTGTTAGTTCTCTGCAGGTTCTCAGTTAGTTCTCTGTAAGAGCAAATGAAATCCTTTCCACACAGATGCCAGTTCCCATGATTCCTTCCACCCCATTCATGCTAAAAGGCCAAAGTTCCTACCATAGCACCAGGGGTCCTGCTGATACGGATGTCTGCCGATCCTGCTCCTATGGCTCTCCTCCTTGCCTAGTGCTCCTGGAGGACACCAGGTTCCTGATTTTCCTGTGGATCAAACTCCTCCTACCCCAGGGCGTTGCTCTTCCCTCTGCCTGCCGTGCACCTCACCAGATGGTCTTGCTGTTAGCTCTCTGTCTTCCTTCAGGTCTCCAAGGAGCTGTCACCTTTTCATACATGGCGTGTTTGACTGTCCTTTCTAAGGTAGCATGCCCTTACACCATCAGAATGCTTCAATAGTTGATCGTTTCTTTCACTCCCTCCCTTCTCCAAAATGCAAGCTTGGTGAGATGAGAGAGTTGGGCTTTTACACAAGCTACGCCATTTGCAAACCTGCTCATGGTGGACACTTGATAAATATTTGCTGTGTGATGACTTTGGGTTAGAATAGTTTAATGATTATACTTGTTGTTAAGTGCTATCAAGTCAGGTCTGACTTATAGCAACCCTAAATACAGCAGAATGACGCACTACCCAATACTGTGCCAAGCACTTGATCTTTTTATGTTTGGGCCCATTGTTGCAGCCACTGTGTTTCTTCTTGCTTGGAGTAGCGCCACATCAGCAAAAGGGAGTCCATTCATGTCATTAAGGTTAACTCTTCTTTGAGGAGGCAACTCTTCCACAGTCATTTCTTGAATGCTTTCCGGCTTGGAGGGCTCATTTACTGGCACTGTATTGGCAATGCTTCTCTGCTATTCGTAGGGTTCTCAATAGCTAATTGTTTTGGGAGTGGGCGGCCAGGTCCTTCTCCCTGGTCTGTCTCAGTCTGGAACTCAGGTGAAACCTATCCACCATGGGTGGCCCTGCTGGTGTCTGGAATACTGGTGGCATAGCTTTCAGCATCATAGCAAGACGCAAGCCCCCACAGCACAACAAGCTGATAAACTTGTGGGGAGATTAGACTTCGGATGCGATTTTATTAGTAATGCCAGCCGTGGGGAACTTGCAGTCATGATGTGCCATGCTCGTTTGTGCTCAGTGGTAGGAAATTGCAAAATATCTCTGCCACTTTGAAATATCAATACCAATGGTTCCGTGCTATATTCTTAAAGTGAGATTGGCTGCCATTCCTGGTGTTTACACAATAGCAGTTTGGTTTCAGTTGCTTGCTTAGAGCACTGTTGCCACATGCGCTGAGCTGTCCCCTCCGGTGCTTGAGAGGCACTGTTGCCCAGATAGGATTTCAGTAACTTCAGAGCTTTTTGTTTGTTTGTTTGTTTTGTTTTTGGTATTGGGGGTTGAACCCAGGGCCTGCGCTTGCATGCTGCTTTGCAAGTGCTGGACCACTGAGCTGCACTCTCAGCCCATTTTTTTACTTTTTGAGACTCCTGCCTCTGCCTCCCAAGTCGCTGGGATTACAGGTGTGCGCCACTGCCCCTGGCTAACTTCAGCATTTCAAACCACAGTGTCTTATGTAAACTAAGCCGAAGAACTTTGGGTTTCTGGAAAGGAAGCTGGTGATGCCATCACTGGTCCGTCTGCTGACCAGCTGTGCATCCCAGGGGATAAGCCATAGAAGTCCAGGCGTGCCACCCCGCTGTGGGGGTGAGCGGAAGCCTGATTGGTGGTGTAGACCTCACACACAGGATCAGGAAAGATAAACAGCCAACATTTTTCCTTCTGCCACTTTTGAAAGGCGATAGGTTATTAAGGTGGGAAAGGGGTGAAATTGGGAAGAGATGGAAGTTTTTAACCTACAGCCATTGGGTACTGGGTGTTCATTGTGAGGTCCCTGCCATTGTGGAGCCCGCAGCCTGGCAAAGGGAAAGACCCAGCCAAGTAACTGGAGAGAGAAATCTAGGATCACAGCCCCAATAAACAATACAAAGGAAACTGTGGAGCCCAGAAGTGTAAGAGCTGGTCATTTCCCCCACCTAGGGAGGTGAAGTCAGCCCTTTGTGAGGGCGTGGTCAGCACCCTGGGAGTTGAAGGGTAGGGAGGCGGAAGGATGAGAAATGGGGCCTGAGCGGGAACAGCCTCAGCCAAGGTCAGCGACGCTGTAGCTTCACCAGGGACTGACAGAGAAGGCGAGGCTGGACAGGTGAGATGGGGCCAAACTTAGTGACCCTGGAGGCCCTGCTAAGGAATTTGAATCCTTTTTTAATGGAAAAAATTTAAATATTCAAAATTTGAAAGGCATCCTGTCAAGGGACACTGGAAGACAACAGATCAGGGAGGGTCTGTGTGACCCTTAAATGTTGTTGTTGTTGTTAAGTGCCCAGGAGTCAGTATCAGACTCATAGCGACCCTCTGTACAACAGGCAAAACACTATTGTCAGTGCTTCTCTGCTGTTCATAGGGTTTTCAATGGTGGATTGATTTTTGGGAGTGGGTTGCTGGGTCCGTCTCCCAAGCCTACAGCACCCGGGGTTCCCAGGTGGTCTCCCATCCACGTACTAACCAGGCCCGACCCTGCTTAGCTTCTGAGGTCTGATGGGATTGGATGCCACAAAGGTACGGCTGCAGGTGACCCTTAAATAGAGCTGGGGAAATTCCCTGGACGCGGCAGGGATGGGAGTTTCCGGCCATCCTCTCCTGCGCACGCCTTGCAAGTACCAAAGGCACCACTGCTGTGTCAGCATCAGGGTGACAAACGTCCTGCTGTTCAGCAGGCAAAGCCTGCGACAGCCCCTGCTGGCTCCCCACAGCCCGGCCCTTGGCCATAGGAGTAGGAATTCAGATCTTCCTTGGTTTATTTCTTTTTATTTTATCTTCATTTTATTTTTTGCTGTCATTTCACACCCCCTCATGCTAAGCCCTGGACTGCAAGATAGAGAGCAAGTACAAGATTCCCTGGCCCTGCAGTTACTGCGATAAATCTAATAATTTCAATTGACCTCCGGGCCGATGCATGGAATAATCCTCCTCTGAGATGACCCTGAGATTCTTAACTCGCTTTGGAGTCTGCACCGGCTACTGTTCCTGTCTTCCTGTGCTGGGGACACTCATCTTTTTCCACCCAATAGCCAGAGACAATGGTTACATTATTCATAAGATGTTTTTACCTGGAGTGATAAGGCATACGGCTTTACTTATTATTTTGTAATCTTTTTTTCCCTTAAAATGGAAACTTCCCTTATCGCCCTAGGAAGAGTCTTAATTTTTATATTAAAAATTGTCTTTTCTACGCAGTCCTGTCTTTCTTA